>CAUYQG010073957.1:0-89484 GCA_963574415.1 Tarsius wallacei
GTATATGTACCAGATTTTTTTATTCAATCCTCCTTTGATTGGTAGCACGGTTGGTTCCATGTTTTTGCTATTGAAATGATGCTGCAATAAACATACATGTGCAGGTGTCTTTTTCATAGAGTGATCTGAGTTCCTCAGGGAAGAGTATTCTTAACATGAAACTGCTTTGGTTTTTCTTTTTCCATTTCTTATTAGGAGCTATCTGCAGGTTTGTATGTGGCAAAAGGTAATTTTAAATAACAAGAAGATAGTGGACAGAAGAAATACATGGCACCTTTTGTTGAGGGTTACTCATTGCTCTTTAAGAAACAGCTTTTGTTCCGGGTCTTTCACCTCATATTTATTCAGTACTCATTCTAGATTTATGTCATTAACTAATATATGCTTTGGCATATTTCCAGAAAAATGTTAAGCAGATATCTTCATAATATTTTTTGAAAGTGCATGTTTTAACTCTTTATTTTCTTAGGCATTTATTTGAAATGGAAATCTCTAAATAATCTTTTATATTATATGTGAAATTTATATTATAGGATCATAATACTGACATTTATACTTTTCCACATGGTCAGCCTTGATTTATCTTTTGTGTCCATTAGGTATAATTTAAGCAAAATTAGAATTATTGACCAATAGAGTGTCCCATGTACTACAAAAATGTTGTTCCCAACATTTCCTGTTTCTAGTTTGGAACTGTAGGCTTTTGGGGGCCACTTAATTTGACATCTTTGGCACACTGAACCAGAACCTCACCTGGAAAGACACAAAAGCTACTTTGGCAAATGATCTGTCAAGTGACCCATGAACAAAAGCGAGATTGGGTTGCCCTTTGAAATAAACCTATTTGAATTTTATTATCTCCAGAGCACCTTGTGTCTCTAATCTTGTGAAAGGTTAGTATTCTATCCATCAGAGCAAGATTAGAGTGCCGGTTGATGTCTGCTCTTGATGATAACTGAATGCAGTGTTTGGAGCTGGAAGTGGGAGATTCATTAACATCAGCAGTTCAAAAATAGGGGAGAGGCAATGGGCAAAGAGGGAGTCACATTTACAACATAAGCTGCCTATTCCCAGGTCAAGGTATTTAAAACAAAACAAAACAAAACCAAAAACAAAAGACTGCTGTTTTGGCAAAGCTTTGCAGAAATTTTTAAATAAGTGTTCCCCAAAGCAGAGCTGTCTTAAGGCTATCTTTTGCAGAAATTACCATATTCCAATATGCAGATAATTTCTTGAAAATCATGCTGATTTTTTATGGGTGGTTTTTATGACACACACCAGAGGAAAAAAAGAATGATATTATTTCACTATATAACATAGGGCAGATAACTACAAATATGACACATCTGTGGTATGAATATTTTTTACAAAATTACTCAACGAAATGTCCTTTTGGGGGGACTTTTATTTATGATTCATATAATTCAGAAATCAAAATATAAATAATTTGAAATTACTTATAAAGTATGTCACTGAATCAAAACAAGAGTGTTCCTTATTTAGGATTTAATGTGATTTTAACATAACGAAAAACAACAAGTGTACATCCAACACTAACTTTTTTTAAATTTATTTACTTAATTTAAGTCGGTGTCTCACTCTATTGCCCAGGCTAAGTGCACACTACAGGCTCAAACTACTAGGCTCAAGTTATCCTCCTGCCTCAGTCTCTGAAGTAGCTGGGACTACATTGTGCACCACCACACCCAGCTAATTTTTAATTTTTTTTTTCTAATAGAAAAGAGGTCTCACTATGTTGCCAAGGCTGGTCTCAAACTCCTGGGCTCAAGTGATCCTCCTGCCTCAGCCTCCCAAAGTTCTGGGATTACAGGTGTGAAACACCATGACCAGCCTAACACTAACATTTTAAATCGGAGTTCACACTCAATAGTTGATACTTTATCAGATGTTTAAAGATGATCTTCTTTTGTTTATTGCATAAATGATGATGTTATAAAAGTATAATGCCCATCCAGCAATAAGAAATTAATGATTTTGATATTGTTCTTTGAAAAGAATACAGTAAATGACTGGCAAAATAAGTTTAATCAATGTTAAGGAGATTGACATTAAGTTAATTCATCTGCATTTAGGTCTTACACAATCAAAAATAATTACCTTTGACTTAATACATCTATGATGCCAAGTGAGCCTGATGTTCTCTTCCTGTTAATAGATTTTAGGATGAAAATGATTCCTAAGACACAGCTTGGAGGCTGTGCCATCTTTAAGTCCTGTCTAACAAGTTCAAGTGTATTGGTAAAGGACAGAGGTGGTTCAAAGTTGCCTTGACTCTTCTTAACTTTTGTTGTTGTCAAATTGTTTATGGAAACATTCCTAGAATCACAGTTAATCATTGTGTTCATCAAATCCCCACCAAAAGTTCTGCGGATAAAATGAGTAATGACTTTAAATTCATAGTCATTTAAATATACAATTTTTTTTCTTTAGTTTAGGCTGACATCTATAATAATCCACAATGAAATTATATTGGCTACTGATTACATCAATCTGGGACATTTCTTATCTGTCTTGCAATAAATAGAAATTATCTATATTTTTAAAGTGTTCGTTAGAGTACCAAAATTGCAGATGTTCTCATTGTCAATTATTAATAATTACCTAACCTTATTGAGGACCATTATTTTACAACCAGCATGCTGTGCTTTGACTACTACTTATTTCTTTTTTTATTAAGTCCTTTTTACTAATCAGCATGAATTAACTATATTTAGAGTCTGGTGACCCAAATTTTATTCCCTGCCACTTTGTTGATATATACTTTGATTTTGAGTAACTTTCTTGTTTATTTTATTTTGTTTTTGCCTTAATACTCAGACTTCCAAATACTTTCATTCTATATTTTTAGACTTTTTAAGTCAAAATAATATTTGTTTTTTTTCCAGCTATGAAAGTAATCTATAGTCATTACTTAAATTTTCTGTGCCTCTATTTCCCCAAATGTAAATTTTGGAAAGTTAAACAATCTACAGAGGAAAAACATAAATAAAATATATCTTTCAACTCATTATAAATTATTATTGTATATATTCTTTTGACTTTTCTCAATATGCATATTTATAAAGTCTTTACAAAATTGGGATTGTATTGGGTATATACTTTTGTATCTGTAATTTCTATCTTAGCATCTGATGGTAGCATGTCTTATTAAAGGTGGGTTTCCTGTGAATCGAGTAAAGCTTAGGATTTGTGGCCTTCCCATTATAAGCTCTTTCCAAGGCTTTGTACCTAATTTTGGGCCTGTAGTTTTGTATAGCATTGGTTAAAGGGGGTCCTGTGAGTTGCATCAGCTCCAATTCTCATAGACTCTGCGTCTGCCACTGTAGACACTGAACCTAAAGGAAGACTGCCTGGGTTTGTAATCTCAGCTCCATCCAGTTAAGTACTTTGGAAGTAACTTAAATTTTCTATGCCTCTGTTTCCTCAAATGTAAAATATAGGTGATAATAATAACTACTTCATAGGGTTGTTGACAAGACTAGTTTGTACGACAATCTCTTACAATAGTAGCTGACTCATAGTTTGTGCTTGGTAAATGTTAGCTTTTGAATATTCTTTGAGAATAATTACAATTATAACATAATATTTCCCAGTGTGAATATACCCTTCTTGTGGGATTTTTAATTTTTTTTCCTTTTTTGGCTACTATAAATAGGATAGGTATCTTTGTACACAATTTTTTTTCTTATGTATGCAATTGAACTATTTTCTTTTATTAGTGTTCTTTTTTACTGAAGTATACTTCATATCACATTTCTTTTTTTAAAAAATACTGTTGTAATAAATATTAAAGAAGTTAAAACTCTTCTTTTAAAAATATAGGTAGTTTTAAAACAACTCAAAACTGAAAGTGGCGAATAGTCAAATATACAAAATATGACTGACAATTTATTTTTTAAAACTCTTGTAACATTCTATTTACGTTTGCTTTAATCTAGACATCTCTTGAACAAAGTAAATTTTTTATTTTGGGACATTTCATGTTTTTAGTGTTGCCAGTTTTTGATAGACCAGAAAAACATATAACTTAAACATTTAGTTTAAAATATATACTTTAATATATAATTTATATACAATTTAAAGACATAATATTTTCATTAAAATTTTCATGTGTAATTGTGCTTTCATAACTCAACATCTCCCAATACATATGGTTTCTATTGTCTGTACTATGTGCTTAAATGCTACCCTACAGACTAAGCTAGGCACTCGTTTTTCGCTTGAACATTCATTTGCTGGGGGATGATTAGCCCTGTTCTTTCCTCTTCCCTTGCTGCACCCTCCCTTCCCTCACCATTGGACAAACCTGTTGTCCTGTAATGGATGAAGGCAGAGGGTAACTTGGGGGAGAGTGTTAGGTACTAGCAAAGGGGAAAGAGAAGGAGTAGAAAGAAGAGATGAGAAACACTAGCAGTGATACCTTTGATCAATGCAACTCTCTCTTCCCAAGACCAGGACACTGGTTGTCTCTTGGGAGGAAAGAGAGAAAGCAAAGGAAGGGAAGGGAAGAAGAGAATCGGGGCTTTCGTGATGTACAGTATGGTCCTCCTGCCATCTTCATTCCTCCTTCCTCTGCCCTTAGAACCACCATCATGCATTAACTAAAATGAAAGTGTTAGAGGGTAAAGAGTTGCAGTGATTCTCGCCCTTGGCTGTACATTGAACTCACCTGGGGAGCTCGACAATACAATGATTCCTGGATCTCACCCCCAGAGATGATGTCTTCATTGATCTGGAATGCAGCCTGGGGATCAAGAACTTTAAAAGAGATTTTAATGGGTAGCCCATAATGAAAACCATTGATTTATATGAAGAAAAGAGGAAGAAGTCAATTTTATCTGGCTGTTTCTCTTTACTCTTAGAACCTACACAGTCTTTTGTTCCAGTAGCCCAGGTCCTTATCACTGGCTTTTACCTACAGACTAGCCTTGTCCTCGCATCCTATGGGTCACCCTTGATGGTTTGGTGCTGAAGGGTTTTTTTTTTTTTCACTCCCTGACTCAACAAGTATGGGTCAAGAAGGAAGAGGAACTGGGGAAAGAATAGGGTTTGTGAACAGAGTAGTATATATGTAATATACATTTACCACCATCCTGATGTGGAAATCTGATTGCCTATTTCAGTTATGAAAGCAAAGCAGGAAATGATTTAAAATTGCCTTTAGTGCAGTTCTATACTTTGGTGCATAAAGGGTTAAAAAGGCATCCCACACTGTGGTTAATGTCATCTCTGAAAGAAAAATAGAAGCAGGGTTGTGGGCAAGACCCAAAAGCTGTTGTGTGTCAACCAAAGCTAAGAAACTGTGCAATGATAAAAATGAGCTGTGAAAGCAGCTCACCTCTTAATTTTATATTCAGTGCTTAAGGTGAGGTAGAAATACAGTCTTCAGGCTCAAAACAGTTGTTTGCTTTTAACAGCAACCATCAGCAAATTTCATACTTAATTCATGATTATGGGAATTAATGGTTTATCTATACCATCTTGAGAACATAAATGGTCTAATCAGTCTTTCTTACTTTAAGAGATATCTTTGGGAGAAATAACCTACCAAGAAATAAAACATTTATCAATCGAATGTGTAAAAGATCACTAAGTATAGAAAAAGTTTAACCTTGTGAAATGTGAATTCAAGTTAATGTTTCTACTAACTGCTTTATTGCTTCAAATCTCCCTAAATCAACCAATTACATAGTGCTGTTTTTCAGGAAACGTTCCTTTTTGCAGTAGAATTACACACCTGGTTCTAAAAAATCTGTTGGCATTTAGTCTCTTCAGATGACTTTACTGGTATTAAATTGAAGGACTTTGGTGCAAGGTATTGATTATTTTTAATGAACAGTCATGGTTGTAAACTGATGACTTTTCATTAAAAATTGCTTCATGGAAAAGTCTATTAGATTAGATACATTGGAAAAATATAAAATGGTGATGTACAATTGACCTGGCTAATGCATTAAAAATGCATTATTAGATTCTAGATGTACTTGATTTAGGGGTTAGTGTTTCCCCCAGAACTCTTATGTTTTTACTTATTTACATCTAATTTAATGTTCATTTAACTCTTAATGTTTAAGAGTTTCCAACACACATGGAGAGTAATATAATACAAAATCCTTTGAATTAATATGGTAAGAAATTTTTGAATTATGTATTATATTAACAGCTGATATATTTATGATTGCCTAAAAACAATTCTCCTTGTTTTGTGATGAGTAGTGTATTTTGTGGCAGAGGCTTTGATAGTTTTCCTAAGATGTTAAAATGTAGTTTTCTATTTTGATTAATTGTCATAAGGGGAAAGTTATAAAAAAAAAGGAAAGTGTAATAAAAATAGGTTTTCTTAACCTAGTATCAAAGTGGGTATTATTTTTTTATTCTCCTTTTTCATTTCTGTACTGCCTATTTTAAATGCCAGTGTTACTATGGGATTTTCTCTTTATGCATGTCTCCCAGGACTCATTAGACTACAACCTTAGAAAAATTTAGGAGTGTCTCACTTTAAAATCGCTGCAGTAACCTGAATCCTGTAAATCATTTACATGATTTAAGAATTTACTTTTAGATTTTAGTCACCATGCAAGGGAATATAAAGAGATGAACGGGCTACAGCATTGTCAGAGCACATTTTCACATACAAGATAAAAATGATGGAAGAAAAAGAACTTTTATTCTACTACTTATGAGAGTTAACAAACTAATAGCTAGACTGTCTTCCTGATTACAGGAATTTAAAAGTGTAATATGTTTTGTTGAATTAATTTATCTTAAAATGTCTCACTTAAGATTTGACCCTTTATGCCAAGGACCACCAAAATTTGTCTACTAAAGTAATGAATATTAAATATTTTTGTTAGCTGGACTTAGTGACTCATGTCTGCAATCCCATCATTTTGGGAAGCCAAGGCAGGAGGATTATTTGAGCCCAGAAATTGGAGATTAGCCTGGGCAACATAGTGAGATCCTAGTTATGCAAAAAACGAAAAAATTAGCCAAGCATGATGGTGTATGCCTGTAGTTTCAGCAGCTCAGGAGAATGAGTCGAGAGGATGTCTTGAGCCCAGGAGTTCAAAATATATATCAGGGATTATATTTTGGAGGGCAAGCCCTCTGTAGTACAGGCTTTCCCCTTTAGGTAAGTGTTCTAGGAACCCATCAGCATCAGTGTACCAGCTAGCATTGTTGTAAGAGGCTGTGTTCAGCTCCAGCGAATTTGGCGGGGGGAGATTCTTTCAGTGTGCTTGCCCATTTCATGATGGGTGATTTACACAAACAACCTGCCCACACCACCCTGAGTTTTCAGCAGTTTTTGACGAAAAATGACATGACCCCAGTGCCCCACCCTTCCTATTTGCCCAATCTCAGTCCAAGTGACTTCTTTTTGTTTCCTGGATGACAAAAAATCCTCAAAGAGAAATGTTTTGCCAATATGGAAGAGGTGAAACAAAAATGGCAGAGGCACTAAAAGACATTGAAATGGATGAGTTCAAAAACTGTTTTGAGCAGTGGAAAAAGCATCTCGATAGGTATCTTGCATCAAATGGAGAGTACTTTGAAGGTGACTGAAGTTTAAACATGTAAGAATAAATGCACAATTTTTTATAAATAAATTCCAAGTCTTTTGGGTCCCCCCACCCTTGTATATAGAGTCCTTTTGTGCAACATAAAGTCTCTGTGGCATCGTTTTCTTTGTTATTGGTTTTCTTCTACAGGACATACGTTAGCTACAGGATATACATTAATAAGTTGCTTTAAACTCTTATAGTATTTTCTAAAGTATGTTCCCTGAAACACCTGTTTTCAAGCTACTAAATAGCATTACAAAAATGAGGGTTCTGTGGAGGACAAAGACCTGGGAAAAGCTCAAATTGCAAAGATAAGCAGATTCTGTACCAGGGACTTTTGGTACTAGAGGCATCGTCTAGTGCCTTCCACAGGGTTCTATGGTGCACGTTTCGGGCTCACACTCTCTTCCTGACTAGGTCAAGTGTACCTGGGGAAACACTGACCTGGAACATCAGGATTTTTAAGTGCCTATAATCTTTGTAATGCTAATCATTTGTCACCCTATCTCATAACATCCTTTATCAGAAGTTCATTTTGGAAATGGAAGCACATATCCTATTTGGACAATCACGTGTCACAGTAGATGTACTATGTGATAACTTTCCTGCCCTTCTTCTTTGCCTATTTGTCTTGCCATTGAGATTGCTGAACAGAATTAGGGCTCCATTCCTATGAAATGGAATTATGAGATAATACAGATATTCGTTGTTTTAAGGATGCTTATATTTCTTTAAAGAATAACTCACAGGACATTTTAGCACAATGTTATAACATTTCAAACTGAATTCCTTACTTTAGGATGATATTACCAAAGTATGAAAATTTGGTTTGTATTTAACTTGTTAGGTATAGGTGACTGTATTCTATAGTTGTATATATAGTCGTTGATATATGCGTATTATTATAAAATGATATATTCAATATGTTATATATGTAGATAGATCGTAAAATGAGGCACAATTTTGTTTAGATTTTTTTTTAAGTTGGAGTCTCACTCCGTCGCCCAAGCTGGAGTGTAGTGGCACACAAACAGCCACCCCAGCGTCAACTCACTGGGCTCTGGCAATCCTTCCGCCTCAGCCTTCCAAATAGCCAGAACTACAGGTGCATGCTACCGTGCTCGGCTATTTTTTTTTTATTTATTGTAGAGACGAGGCCTCACCAAGCTGCTCGGGCTGGTCTCAAACCCATGGGCTCAGGCAATCCACTTGCCTCGGCCTCCCAGAGTGCTGGGATTACAGGCTGAGCCACCGAGCCCAGCCCGGTCAAATATTTTTACCATCCTTCTGTACGCCCATCACTGTTCTAGAAAATCTACCTATAATCCCAGGTTCGTGGTTGATTTTCTCCTAGTAGAAGTCACCCCTTATGCTCTCCTGCCTCAGTTATTGACATCAACTAATTAGTATTAGTGGAGAAAATAATCACATATGAAAATTATTTTTATAAATAATTTATATGTGACTTAAGAATGCATTTTGCAATTTATATTTAAATATGACTTAAATCCAAAACTCTGCTGTCCTAAGAGTTTATAATGCTTTCCATTAATTATTCATATTCTAGTCTGAAAAATTTGACTTAGGATAAACTACAAAGCCCATCTATTCTCTGGTTCTTTTTAGATCTCATTCTTATTCATAATAGTTTTGGAACCCAGAGTTGCATACTGGTTCTCATGGTCTAGGACAACTTGTTTAACGTTTTAAGCCTCAGTTTCCTCATCTGCAAACTAGAATGTTGATAGCTGTTGTGCGTGCAAGTATATCAAGACTGTGATACAGTGACTAATGCCCATTAGAAATCAGTCAACTTCTTGGGTGCTGTCTCCTGTTTTGCTTGAAATTAGCATCATTCATTGTTTCAAATCCACCTTTGTCCTAATTTACAGTTTAATATCTTTATTTTTCTCCTAAAACACAGCAGAAACAAATGGAAGTAATTAAGATATTCTATTGCTGTATTGTTTGCATTTTAAATAAATTTGTGTATGTGGAGGAGAGAGACATTTACTTAAGAATCAAAAATTTAGTTTCACTAATCCCTCGAACAGGAAATATGTAGGTTACTACTATTAGATCACTTTAGGCTACCATTTGTTCCTAGGAAGAATTGGGTGAGTAAATAATAAACTTAACCTGTGAAAACACACACAAACAGAACAAGAGAATGTGTGAATTAAGAGATGCAGAAGTGAAAAGTCACAATTGACTTTTTGGTCATAGCAACATTGTCTTTTAACAAGTATCGATTCCAGTTTCTCCCTTTTTGAATAAACTGCTATTGAAAAATAATTTTATGTAATTTCAACCCCCAAATTTTAAAAAATGCATCCTGAGAGTCTGTTTCTTAGCAAAAATGCAAGTGGCATTTAAGAAAAAATATTGAGACAATACAGTAGGATAGTTGTTCAAAATAATTTTCCTTCCTAAAATTGCTTTTTTAAACCTGTATTATGAAGCAATAAAGGCTGCCATGGTCGTGTTTATTAAAAACAACACCAACATCAAAGCCCCGAAGTGAGTTTATCCAATACAGCAGATCATTGATTAAGTAGAAAAATGTTTTATGTGTGAGACTGCAGTATGTGAGACTCAAATGTGGTTTGGGAGTTAACTGCAATGTAGCATGCTGGGCATTGCTTAAATGTAGTATGCGAGTGAATGTGAGTGCAGTCAGCTTGGTGAGATCATGGGCTATGAAGTCAGGTCCCAGCGGGGCCAGCAGTAGTAGAGGCAGTAATTAAGCTGGGCAGAGTAGCTTAGGGCAGCGTTTGGGGAGAAAGTCGAGCCCTGGCATTGCAGCATTGATAGTCAACATGTTTTTGAAAAAGGCACAGAGTATTTTATGTAGACGTATGAACTTGGAGCATGGGGGGATATGAATGTTACCTATGGAGGATGACGGGAGGGCAAATCAGTTATGTCCTGTTCTAAGATGTGGTTTGTAGTATTTCTTTCCATCTGGGGGGGGGCCCACAGAGTCATCACTATCTAAGAGGAGCCCAGACCAGATGGAGTCAGGATGCATCTCAGTGATGGTCATGGCCATCATCTGTCCATTCACTTGCTCACTGTTCACCTCTTTTTCGGGCCCTACCCTGTGACAGGCGCCATACATGGAAATTGGCCACACTGACTAGCAAAAATCTTACTGTGAATATAACCTGCATTTCAGTTCCTTCCATTTAAAACACAGCTCCTCAAATTTTTATTGTAAATAAACCATGGGCTTAATGAGGTCTCGAAATGTATTGACCTTTTCTCAGATTGTTATGTTCTAGGTGTAGGCCACTGAAATGTATCATTAGAAGAGTGGCTCTCAGCAGGTGAGGGTAAGGTGGGGAGTGAGAGTGATTTTTGACCTCCAGGGAACATTGAATGATGTTTGTTGGCATTTTGGTTGCCACCACTGAGGGAAGGTTGAACTACTGGCATCAAGAAGGTGGAGGCCAGGGGTGCTGCTTAATATTTTGCAATGCACAGGACATTCCTCCCCTAACTGCTACCCCAACAAGATTTATCCAGCTCAAAATGCTGATGTAAAGCACTGGCATCCTACCACTTAAGTGACAACTTGCCTAGGATGACGTGTCATGTGGTAGGATGGACACCGTCCATCTTTACTTCTAAAGTCAGCCTCTGGGGAGTGGGAGGAGATAGGCCAAGTAGGGCCATGTTCTCCCTCCCTCAAAGTTTAACACAGAAGAGGTTAAAGAAGGCTGTGGACTGGGAGTGGTGACTCAGCCTGTAATCCCAGCACTTTAGGAGGCCAAGGTAAGTGGATTGCCTGAGCCCATGGGTTCGAGACCAGCCCGGGCAACTTGGCAAGACCTTGTCTCTACAATAAATCTAAAAAAAAAAAAAAAAAAAAAATTAGCCGGGCATGGTAGCACGTGCCTGTAGTTCTGGCCACTTGGAAGGTTGAGACGGAAGGATTGCCGGAGCCCAGCAAGTCGAGGCTGGGGTGGCCATGAGTGTGTCACTTGATTAACTCAACATTTTTCTGCTGGTCCTATCAGGTTACTATATAAGCAGGGAGACTTTTTTTTTTCTTTTGGAGTCAGAGTCTCATTCTGTTGTCCAGCTTGGAGTGCAGTGGCACAATCAAGGTTTCACTAACAAGCTCAACCACATGGGTTCAGGAGATCTTTCCACCTCAGCCTCCAGAGTAGATGGGAATAGAGGCGTGCATCACCACACCTGGTTGATTTATTTATTTTTTTTGTAGAGACACAATCTCGCCATGTTGCCTAAGCTGGTCTCGAACTCCTGGACTCAAGCAATCTTTCAACCTCAGCCTCCCAAAGGGTTGCAATTACTCACGGTGAATGTAAGCCACCTTGCCCAACTGCAGGGAGACTTTTGAAAGGAGAAATGATCTCAAAAGATGTACTTGAAAGCTGGCAGACATGTGTGGAATGAGAAAGGATGCCCTTCTTCACTTAACTTTGAAAAAGGCATTGGGGGAGGCAGGGTGGTAACTTTATGGTGTGTCTGTGAATCACAAACCTTATAGGATGTCAGCTTTCAGATCCATTTTATCCTCCATGTCAGCTCCTTCTGTGAGGCATTTCTTAGCCAAGGCTTGGTTGGGCTGACTGAAGTGATTTAGCATGCTTTTGTTGGGGGAGAGAGAAAGAAAGAGATTAGTAGAAAATTACATGAACATACACACTTGCATGTGCGTGTGTGTCTTTCTGGGTTTAAGGAAGGAAACTTAGCATATCTGCTTCCCAGAATAGTACAAATGCTACCTGTAATCGGGTATAGCTAAAATTTCCACTGTCTAGTGACCAAAATTTTCACTTATTGAGTTCTGTAATCATTATATGGATTTATACCATCATACTGAAACATTCTATTTATTTACTTATTTGTTTATTTGAGTCAGTCATCCAGGCTGGAGTGCAGTGGCACGATCACAATGGCCACAGCTCACAGCAGCCTCAACTTCCTGGGCTCAGGTGATCCTTCCACCTCAGCCTCCCAAGTGGCTGGGACTTCAGGTGCATGCCATCAGGCCAGCTAAGTTAATTTTTTTTTTTTTGTAGAGATAGTTTTATTGTGTTGCCCATGCTGGTCTCATGCTCCTGTGCTCACACAATCCTCCCACTCAGCCTCGCAAAGCATTGGGGTTACAGGCGTGTGCCACCACGCCCAGCCTGAAACATTCCTTTTGCACAAACTTTTAGCAAACAGTATCTTGGAGAGCTTGAGACAATAATAGGAAAACGACGCTGCCCAGTGCTTAACTCAATCCTACGCCCTTTCCAGCACAGAACATGTCTATCCACGGTAGCATCAGCAAGACGACATATCTGGGTTGAATGGGAGAAGTTTTTACTGTTTCATGTAGACAGCAAATTCCTAGAAGAGCCTCTGGTCTGACCTTTCTCTTCTGCTAGTACTTCCCTTTGGTCCTGTGTGCCACGTCCCATTTCAGTCCATTTATTTGGAAGCTTTATTTGGAGCCTTTCGGCGATATCCTCAGGGCATCTCTTGGCTCCTGGGAGTTGACTTTTGCTCCTTATGAGGCCTCCTCGTCCAGCTCAGGCAGCATCACACAGACCTTTCTGCTTTTGCAGCAGTGGTGGTTTTTTATCTACAAAGCTGTTCTCCCCCTTGAGACAGTCTGCCCCGCAGCAAACAGATGTTTGCATTGAGATCTCCCCTCTAGATGAAAAAAATCCTCCCAGAGGCTAATGCTGGCTGGGAGAGTTCTTTTGTGCACCTATGAAGCATAACGGAGCCCTAAGCAACCACCTTTGATTTATATTTTGTGATTGGGGAGAAGAAAAAAATCAAATAGCATTTCGTTCTGCCAAATTGTTTCTAGCAGATAAAAATTTGTGTTGACTAAAGACTTTATCCAATGCGAGCTTTGCCCTCTTCGATTAACCAAGCATTCGATTTGGTTTTTTTCTTATGTCGTTCTTGAATTTTGATCTCTCTGATATTGTTTGGACATGATACTTCATCATGAAAATGGATCAGGTAGCTGTCTTGTGAATCTCCATCTTGTTTGGTTTGTTGAGAAACAATGTTCATCCAAGCATAAAGTGCTTTGTTCAAAGAGTCAACCTTCAAAAGGTGGAACATTGCAGGCATAGGGAAAATAAAATGAGGATACTTATTTTTGGAAGACATTAGTTTTGCCTCAGTACCTTGGATCCCCATTTTTCATAAGATCCAAGATCAATGTCTGTTAAGGTAGCAACATTTGTCATAATTGGCTGATCCATTAACGTCTTTCAATACCAAATATTAACTTTGACTATGAGATCAGTAAACCATATAATGATTTTGAACAAGGAATAATAATAACTTGACTTTGAGGACCAGTGAAGCTAATAGCAAACTTCTGAGACAATGACACACCCTTAGACAGAAATTTAAGCTTGGAATCTAGTGAAATGTTTCTTGAGCCATATTTACTGGAATATGATAACTTGGTTTCTGTATTCAATCATGAATACTAATTTAAACTTAAGAAAACAAAGCACAGTGAGTGGGCAATCTGGTTTTAACCATTCACCTTCAAAGTGGTCATGAGTCTAATATTTTAGAATCATCATGTCAGGAGGGAAAAAGCCTAAGGAGTGTTATCCTCAGTAAAAGAAAAATTAAAATTTTTGTCTCTAGAACATAACATTTATTTTTCAAGACTTTGGAGAGCAATGAGCACCAGAGGATTTTCTCTCTCTCTTTTTTTTTTTTTTAGCTCTTTGCAAATCCAGACCACGCTATTGATTACTGACTATTCATTGCTGAAGGCAGTACTCCGTATTCAATAAATTAAGCTTTAATTCCTCAGTTCAACAAAATAATTGACCTCAAAAAGAAGATAAATGAATAGTCTGTCCAGAACTCATGATTACAATCCACTTTCCAGTCTCATTATATTAGTATTTTTCAATTCAGTGATTTTTTTCATTCTTTTCTGTCTTCCTTCACAATCTGTAACACCTCTCACCCTTCTCCAGTATCAATAAGATCTAGCTATTTTCATTCTTGGTTTCAAGATTAGAAGGTCTTCTTTATGATATTTTAATACTTGTAATTATTAATTTAATGTGGTTCCATTTGATGACAAATTAGGTACTAGTTTTTTGAAGAAAAATTTGAAATGCTCTTGATTTCATAAAATCATAAATAACATCAACGTATAGCATACATAAGTATTTTGACAAATTGATCCTTTGACAGTTTTGAAAATGTTGCCCTCTCTCTCTTCAACATGAGGGGGGACCCACAAAAACCCGGAATTTATTTATAAAAAATTGTATATTTATTCTTACATATGTAAACTGTAGTTGCCTTTGAAGCATTCTTTGTTTGATGCAATATACCTGTTGATGCTTTTTCCACTGCTCAAAACAGTTTTTGAACTGGTCCATCGTAATGCCTTTTAGTGCTTTTTTGTTTCACCTCTTCCACGTTGGCAAAATGTTTCCCTTTGAGGACTTTTTTCATCTGGAAACAAATAAGCAAAAAAAGTCGCTCAGGACAAGATTGGATGAATAGGGACGGTGGGGCACGGGAGACATGCCACTTTTGGTCAAAAACTGCAGATGTGCTCATAAATCACCCATCATGAAATGCATTTCTGAGAAGGGACATCATAACTTCAGGGAGTAGAAAGGAACTATGAAGAGGGAACGCAGAATCACTTTGCTGTTAGGAACTTGGATTGATGAACTTAGAAGCATGATCTTTCCTTAGCTTTTTCTTCATCCACCTCCACTTACATTCTCTAAATGAGACAAAACTTCAGCTTGCTTTACCCAGGCTTACTTGTGCACACGGATAGGCCCTACACACGAAGTGTCTCTTGAGAGACCTTCACAGGGCCATTGAGGCTCATGGTGCCCAATGGCTTTATTTATTTATTTATTTATTTATTTATTTGAGTTGGAGTCTCACTCTGTCACCCAGACTGGAGTGCAGTGGCCGCTCCCGGCCACCACAGCCTCGACCCGCTGGGCTCCAGCGATCCTTCCGCCTCAGCCTTCCAAGTAGCTGGAACTACAGGTGCGCGCTACCACTCCCGGCTAATTTTTGATTTATTGTAGAGATGAGGTCTTACCAAGTTGCCCAGGCGGGTCTCAAACCCGCAGGCTCAGGCAATCCACTCACCTCAGCCTCCCAAAGCACGGGATTACGGGCTGAGCCACCGAGCCCGGCCACAATGGCTTTAATTTCTGTTTTATATTTTGTATCCCATAAGTGATCTCAGTAACACCCAAGTGCTGTTGCAAAGCAAATGAGTTCATTTATTGGTGTACACTTTTTTCATTTAGAACCTTTTCACCAGGAAGCCCAATTGCCAATATTTTATTCCAGTTCTATAAAGTGATAGTTTATATGTATAATGGCAATTCGAGATACTTTATATCCTTCTGTCTCATTAGGGCCACCTAAATTATGTTCATTATTGCTTAAGTATTAAGTGAATTTAATTGCTTTATGAATGTCTGAAGACTGCTAATTGACTGCTATATATAGAAATTAGAAAGAGTCCAAAATATTACATTAATGTGAACATCTTATTTATGGACTATTCCAAATAAAAGCAATATAATTGAATTTAGTGTCAGGACAAATTTGTAAATAGGCTAAAGTAAATGTGCTTACCATTATGTAATAATGATACTCTGCTCATTATATTTGCAGCACATTTTGATTTGAGTTTATATCAAATCATAGCATTTTCTAAAATTTAACAATAAAGGATAAAAAGAATTGAGCTATTTTGGAGGAATGTTACGTGGTAAACTCCTAATGTTAATGGATGCTCTTTCAAATGGAAATCACAGGGTCTTCTGTTTTATTTGATTCATGCAAGATCATAGATATAGGTCAAATTTCATTTAAAATATTGTTTTCATTGTTCACAGGATTTTTTTTTTTTAATGAAAATGCCATGCCGGGCTGGGTGGTTCAGCCTGTAATCCCAGCGCTTTGGGAGGCCTAGGTGAATGGATTGCCTGAGCCCGCGGGTTCGAGACCCACCTGGGCAACTTGGCGAGACCTCGTCTCTACAATAAATAAAAAATTAGCCAGGTGTGGTAGTGTGCACCTGTAGTTCCAGCTACTTGGAAGACTGAGACGGAAGGATCACCAGAGTCCAGCAAGTTGAGGTTGCAGTGCCGGGGAGCCACCACTGCACTCCAGTCTGGGCGACAGAGTGAGACTCCAACTCAAAAATAAAAAAAGAAAACGCCCATTAAAAGCAATTGTGTTTAAGGTCAGTAGATGTCTTGGGCCTTCCAGAGTTATTAATTTATGACTGCTTTCTTGTTTTATCTGCAGAATTTTTCCGAGAGCTTCTAGAGAATGCAGAAAAGTCACTCAATGACATGTTTGTACGGACCTATGGAATGCTGTACATGCAGAATTCAGAAGTTTTCCAGGACCTCTTCACGGAGCTGAAAAGGTACTATACAGGAGGCAACGTGAACTTAGAGGAGATGCTCAATGACTTTTGGGCTCGGCTCCTGGAACGAATGTTTCAGCTGATAAATCCTCAGTACCACTTCAGCGAGGACTACCTGGAATGTGTGAGCAAATACACAGACCAGCTGAAGCCGTTTGGAGATGTGCCCCGCAAACTGAAGATCCAGGTGACCCGCGCCTTCATTGCTGCCCGGACCTTTGTCCAGGGACTGACGGTGGGCAGAGAAGTTGCAAACCGAGTTTCCAAGGTAACTGAAAGAGTGCCTCCTTTCTAATCACTTTTCCTCTGTTTTTAAAGCAAATGTTCATCAAAAAAAAAAATTCAAGGTAAAAGTTCTTACTTAGTGGCTCTTGCTTTTAGAGAAATCAACTAAATGTCAAAGCATAATTCTGTTTGTTTTTTTTTTTTCCTTGCTTTGTGTGAGAGAAGATGGGATTTCAAGCAGTTCTGTGTGGTTTGGAAATTCATGTCAGTATCTATCAGCAGCATAGCAGAGAAGCTTTTATCAGAAATGGTGCAAAAACAGGCATCTTGCGACCATGCTCACTTGTTATCTCTGATCAGAGTTTTAAGAATGATAAACACTCATGAAACCGTCCATTCAGAGGTTATAATCCTCTTGGAAGTCAAGGTGACAGTCTTCTTTGGGCCCGCAGGTGGAGACCAATTATTGTTCAGTACAGCAGCACCTGGCATTTCTGCTTTTATATCACACGTGTCACAGTGGCCAGATTCCTTCATGGTGAAGGAAGTGCCCTTTGCTGACACCTGCAGAGCTAGATTAGGGAGGACTAATGAATACAAAGTGTAGATTCTTGTGGAGAATTCCTTTTGTTATCCATCATCTTGGTAATTCCATACCACGGACTGCATTGGGTTAAGGAAAAAGATAAATTACTAATCCATGCCAGGCCTTTCCTTGAGGATAATGTCGCTAAACCTTTGAGGCAAGGAATCACTCTCCAGTACTGTCTTTAAACACTGACTATTTCCCATGTAGAGGATGTCTGCCTTTGTTAAAGCTCTTCCTTGACATTTCATACTCTTCTGAGATGGGCCTATACATTTACAACTCAGTCCTACAAATAAACACTTTAAGAAGTAAAGATGAACACTTTAAGAAGTAAAGTTAAAGACAATACATAACAGGAATTGGGTATTATGTCACCCACTTAAGGTATATTTGAACAAAGATTATTGTCAAACCCCACGTTTCTATTGCAGAGCTGTGCCAAAGAGCCACAATACTTTCCATAACTATTAGTACTGTCCTATTTCTCTTTTTTCCCCCCACTTTGACCTTCTCAGTATTTACATCTTGGCATAAAGACCAGACCATGTATACCCTTGAAAATGTCTTTCTCTCCTGTTTCTCAGCCCAGTATGATTTATAGCAACCCATTTTTAAATTATTAATTTCAAAAAGTGTATTTGAGCATATGGAAAGGTTATTTGCAAGAAGGCTCTAAAGGGGATTATTACAAAGGATTTAATAATACAAAGGGCAGATAATCCAGATGTCTAAGACAATATTTTTTTAAATTAAATACCAACAGTGTTTCAGATACCAAAGGAACTAAAGCTCGATTAATAAGGAGTTAGCCTGGTGACATCGCTAGGACTAATATGATCACCTAAGGACAGTTGGTAGAGGATAAATATTAATAAAAATATTTTGGTCAGGTGCAGTGGCTTGCACCTGTAATCCTGATACTTTGGGAGGCCAAGGCAGGTAGAGTGCTTGAACCCAAAAGTTCAAGATCAGCTTGAGAAACACAGCAAAACCTCATCTTTACAAAAAAATAATAATAATAAAATTAGACAGATGTGGTGGTGTGTGCCTGTAGTCCCAGCTACTTGGAGGCTGAGGTGGAAGGATCACCTGAGCCCAGGAGGTCAAAGCTGCTGTGAACTGTGATCATCATGATCATGCCACTACCCTTTAGTGTGGGCAACAGGGTAAGACCCCAACTCAAAAATCAGTCAATAAATGTTTCATATTTTCTTGAGTAAATAAAGCTTAATTAAGTTAATTGAAGAAGTTTAAATGATAAGTTTACTTGCCGAGGCTTCACTTTGAAGCCTGTATTCTTCTTGAAGAATGAAACATGCAGGCAGCTTTGGAGAAATATGGGGCAAGAAATTTAAAGTAGGGATTGATATGTGCAACATTCCTGATTGTTTATATCTATTCTATCTGAGTGTGAATCATGTTGAGATGTGTATATCTCGATCTGGTGAGTTTCCAGAGAAATCAGAGAATATTTTCTAGCAAAGTGCCTAAAAAGCCTCGGAGGAGGTTGTGGCCAACTTTCCTTCCTCTTTCTCAGAAAATGGCATCCACAACTGCCCAGAGATGGTGCCTCCCTTGGGCATTCCCTGACTGTCTCCATTGTCGTCTTCGTCTACCAAAATCCAACATACACCTCTTCACGGTGAAGGCTGACCTCATGAGCCAACCATTAGTAGAGTATGACCTTTCATATTTTTCTGGAAGTGGTGAAGTATTCTCTACAAGACTTTATTCTCTCTTCTGTTGATCCCTTCATGACCAACAATTATTTGCAGAACAACTGCCCTGCGTGCAGTATGTAACCATGGAAAGTTAACTGTTCTTTGCAGATATAAGCTTGTGTGACCAGAGTTTCATTCTCCATAATCAACTAAAATAATAAATCCCACCCCTACATCTGGGCACTGCCTATTAGAGATAGACAGATAGATGATAGATAGATAGATAGATAGATAGATAGATAGATAGATAGATAGATAGACAGACAGAGGGAGACAGAAAGAGGGAGTCTTAGTTTAGAAGAAACTGAGCAATTCTTTCTCAAATAATTTATGACTCGGGGATTTAAGTATCTTACTGACAAACTTTCTCATCTAATGATTACCAGATGGTCTGTCGCTGACTAAGCCAGAAATGAAACTAGAAGGACTATGATGATTTTCAGCACCCAAAGTGTTTTTTGTAATAAGAATAACATACTACAAAGACTAGAATATTAGGGAAGAAGCAAGAATTTTGTTGGAGGTTTCAGTCCTTCATAAATCTAAAGCCCCCCTGTGGTCTATTAATTAAGTGATTTAGAGTTGGTGAAAGATGGCAGAAGAGTAAGAGAATTCAAAGCAAAATTCTCAAATGGAAATCAACAAACTAACTTATCTCCTGCATCCTGACTTGGGTGAATTTTTTTCCCCTTCTTTACTTACAGTGACTTCTTAATCTTGAACAACATCATTAATAGCTTCCAAATAATTGTTATGACTGGAAAATGTACCTCTTTTGCAAAACACAGCAGTTTAACACAAATGTTTTGACATAAAATTATAGGGAATTTCCTTCTAGAAGAATGAAACACTAATTTGTAAGCATCAACAGAATTCATTTTAAAACATATGCTTGCCATCTTATGGATACAAACACTGTCTTTTACTAGCTTTTGGATGGAGCAATTTTATTTTGAGTAGCTATAGCTTAAGCCTTGACTTTTAAAAGCATGATGTGATTTTGGAGTGAGTATCTGTGGTCAGTTAGCCAGCATTCATTTTCTGTGTGAATGACCATCTTTGAGCATGCCAAGTGTTGACAAGATGTGGAGTATCAGGAAATTTTATAATCTGCTGGTGAAAGTGTAAATTGTTACTTTCACATTAGATCATGGTCTGAAAATACTCATATAGTTGAAGACATACCTATGCTAAAACTGCAATTTTATCCCTGGGGAAATTGTTACACATGTATACAAGTAAACATGGAAGAAAGTTCATGGCAGCATTGTTCACAATAACATAAGACAGTAGAAACTTCATAAGTGTTTCATCGGCTTAAATGGGAATCTCTTCACACCATAAAATTCTATGGAGCATATAAGTAAGTGAACTGCAGCTATAATCATGAGTTAATACTCGTGAAGAAACTTTACTGTGAGGAAAAAAACAAATCAAATCACTAAAGAATACATACATTTATATAAAGTTCCAAAAAATGATCAACTAAGTAGTACATTCTTTAGGAACAAAAATATATGTAATAAAATTCTGCAGAAAATTCAAAGAATGATAAACAAAAAAATCAGATAGTAGTTATTTTTGGAGATGAGATTCGAAGATGCAAAAAAGAAAAACACAGAGGGATTTCCAAAGTTTTTGGTAACATGCTATTTCTAGGCCGAATACAGTGACTCATTCCTGTAATCCCAGTTTGAGACCAGTCTGGGCAACAAAGCAAGACCCTGTCTCTACAAAAAATAGAAAAATTAGCCAGGCATAGTGGTGCGCATCTGTAGTCCCAGATACTCTATTTGGGATGCTGAGGCAGGAGGATCTTTTGAGCCAGATGTTCGAGGCTGCGGGGAGCCATGATTGTGCCACTGCATTCCAGTCTTGGTAACAGAAGTGAGACCCTGTCTAAAAAACAAAACAAAACAAAAACATACTGTCTTTTAAGCTAGGTGCTATCTGTTTTTGCATTTGTGTGTGTGTGCACATTTGTGCATGCAGGTATTGTGTAAGATTTTTTTAATGAAAGAAACAAAGGTGAGGAAAGACTTTACCACTGTCTACCTATGATTCTTTTTACCTGTGTATCTATGATTCAGTCCCTTTGGTATCCCCAGTTGTTTATAAGACTTATTAGTGTCTATGGACTTGCTAACTAGTCAATTTCCATGCTCCATATTGTGCTAAATGGTGGCAGATAGGCATGGAAGCAAAACCCTCAAATGAACAAAAAAATAAATTTTCATAATGTAGTAGCCTTGACACAATGAATCCAGACTATTTTTGGCATTGACCCTTCATTGAAATACCACCCTCAGCCAGGAACAGTGGCACATGCCTGTAGTCCCAGGACTTTGGAGGGCCGAGGTGAGAGGAATGCCTGAGTCCAGGGGTTTGAGAGCAGCCTGGGCAACTTGACAAGACCTTATCTCTACAATAAATCAAAAAATTAGCCAGGTGTGGTAGCAAGCACCTGTGGTTCCAGCTACTTGGAAGACTGAGGGGGAAGGATCACCTGATCTCAGCTGGTTGAGGCTGCCATGGCTGTGATGTGCCACTGCACTCCAACCTGGGCAACAGAGTGAGAAAAAAAACAAAAAACAAAAGAAAAGTAAGTACCACCCTCATTCTATGTACCTGAGTGGATGCACAGAGACCAACAATCACTCTGAATGCTTGTCAGACCTTCTGAAAAAAAAGGTGCTTCATAAAGAGCTTTAGCAGATTGTCTGCTTACACCAAGCTTCAATTATTTATCCTGGAGGCAAATGTGGAAATGACTCTAGTGTCTTCCCTAGTCCATCCTGATGCCATTTACACTAAGAAGACATGATTTTCCTACATTTTTGCTTTAATAAAAGTGGCTTCCATGAGTAAAAGCTTTAAATTGTGTCACAAGCCATCACTTCAACTATGCAGGTCATTTCATTGATTTATTCCACACAAACTGGGGAGGCAGGAGAGCTGGGATCCATAGAATCTGAACTATTGACAAATACTGTCATCTACATGTCTTTCCATCCATATATCTTTCTTCCTTGTGGGTCATGACTTTGAAAAGCAAGTCTGGCTTTTAGTTTTTAGTAAGAACTCCTACCTGTATCTGCTACACAGATTGGCATTTTTGCATGAAGAGCCTCTTAAGTGGTTCATTCCCTTGAGTAAACAGCCTTGCATTAACAATGTGTGCCTAGAAAGCAATAAACAAAGTCAATTTTCAATAAATGTGGTTTGTGCACTCTAAGGAAAAATATTACCATCAAATTTAATGGGCGGGAAGCTATGAAATGCCTTCATTTAAAGCAGTCTCTGATCGCCATGGAAAGCCATTCTGAAGAATTTACCATGGATTCAGTTGACAAGAGAAATGGTATTCTCTTTAGATCTTCGCTTTTGGGAAAGAATTTAAAATACAAAATAAGGCTTCCTGTTTTAGCTATCACCTGAATTATTGTTTTTTTTTTTTTCCTTCTGTGGTGACTTTTTTTATTGGAGCTAATTTTTGTAGTGTGATCCAGAAATGAAAAGTATCACAAAAAGCCTTAAATGAATGAAACACTTTTATAGTTCACCTGTGATTAGTGTATTGGCTTCTGTAATTGATGATATTCTATGTAGATTATTTCGGTAATATGCAGCATTATGAATAATAAGCAAGCCTTTTGAAATTATCAAGAAGCTATGTTTACAACTTTTAAGTCAGCATAATCTATGCCTGCTCTCTTATGATGGTGTTGTGAACAATATATTATATTTAGAAAATACTTTGCAGTTGATAAATAAATAATGTCATGATAAAAATAGTAAGAAAATGATATTAAGACTAGGAACCATAACAACAAAAATAGTTTTATTAATCTAATTCATTGAAAATGTATGAATCTTACTATGGTCCAGATACTGTGCTAAGCCCTGGAAATTTCTAGAGTATAAGGAAATCCAGGAGTCAGTAGAAAAAATTAACATTTTCCTATCTATTAATGGAACAGCATGTAGAATGCATCACAGTTGAGTCTACAGAAGTCAGAAAGAAAGTCCCATGATTAAAACAGTTTGTTTGATGAAACAATTAAAAGTTTGCTTATTAATTTCTCTTGTAAAATTGATAGGCTAGGCATATGAATTTGGAAGATGGTTGAGTTATGAAGAGAGCATATACCAAGGAAAATTAAGACATTTATTTCCAATGCATTAAAAGCTATTTGTATATCCTTATTGTTCCTTTCGACTTGTCTGTTTCCAATAACCTATGCCTGAATTATGTCATTTTAAGGTAAAATTATACTAATTATTGAATTCCATTAAAACAAGCACCTGTCTCCCCACTGAATCTGATTTTGAAGTTTTGTTCATATTGAAAGAAGTTAAGGGGTTTCCTAACCCTGTTTAAATGTACCATGGCTAGAAAAGTTTGGGAGCCACAGTTCTGGTTATACTGTACTGATCAGATACAATCTTCTGTCTCTTACAGTCTGAGATAGGTGCTTATAATAATCCAACATTCATGGGACCCAAATGTGAATTCTTGTAAAAATAGAGATTTAGCTCCATCTTGATCAATAAACATTTGTTCAGAGTATTTTGTATGTCATTTGCTGTTAGTGTTAAGTTCCTGAGATACAAAGGCCAGGCAAATTGAAGTATTTGCAAGTAATAATCAGGAAAAGAGGTGGAGCATGGTGGTTCATGCCTGTAATCCCAGCATTTTGGAAGACCAAGGCTGGAGAATTGTTAAAGTCCAAGAGTTTGAGACCAGTCTGGGCAACATAGCAAGACCTCATCTCTTAAAAAAAAAAACAAAAAAGAAAACCAGCAGTGGTGGCATGTGCCTGTAGTCCTAGGTACTATGGAGACCGAGGAGGGAGGATCGCTTGAGCCCAGGAGTTCAAGGCTACATTGACTGAGATCATGCCACTGCATTCCTGTCTGGGTAACAGAGTAAGACATCAACTTAAAAAGTAATTAGGAAGAGAGAAACAAAAACAGATAAAGTCAATATATAATGAGAGAATTATATAATAAATGCTTCAGGCACTGAGAGGAGAGACATGTAGCTTTGTCTTGGGGTGCAAGAAAGTTTTGAGGGGCATAGATACTTGAACCACACGTTGAAGGATGTTTGGGTGTTAGCAATGGTAAGGGCATCTAGAGGGCAAAGGACATGTCAGGGAAAAGAAACAACAGAGGAGTGCAGAGACGTGACACCAAAGGATGTGTGCAGGGAGTCACAAGCAAGTGGTATCCCTGAGGCATCAAGTACAAAGCAATGGATAGCAGGAAATAAGGGCAGAGGCCCATACAGAACCCTTGAATGAAAACTGTTTCACTAATGATTGTGTCCATGCCTATTCTGCCTGCATAGTTGAAACATAAACTTTCTGGGAGATAAAAGCATTCCAGTACTTTAGGGGAATAAACTTGTGCTGAGCGCCTACTGTGTACAGTAGGTACAGTAGACCTGGTTTAATAAGAAACAGAGGAAATACTAAATGACATTGTCCTTGAGGGATTCACAGTCTATCCAGAAGAGGGAGAGAAATATGTGTTCAAGCGCAGTGCAAATAATCAGGATAATGCTGGAGGTGTGGATAAAATGCTGTGTGAGCCAAAAGAAATACATGTTTCCCTTTACCTTGGGAAATTGGAGATGGCATCTTAGAATAAGAAATAGTCAGACGGGGACTTAAAGAATGAATAAGGTCTCCCAGTGGGGCAAAAAGAGACATGGCTTTCTTGCCAGGGGCCCAGCATGTGCAAAGTCATAAATTATGAAATGTGATTTTTGGGGGGTGGTTTTTTTGGAGATGAGGCCAGGAGCTAGAACTGGACCATATCATTCGGGTGTTGTATTTTAAGTTAAGGAATTTGAAGGGCATTGCATAGGTTAGGCAAGGGTACCAGCCAAGATTGTTTGTTTTGTTTTGTTTTGTTTAAGACAAATATGTGATTGGATTTTTATTGAAGAGAGATGGGTGTGGGAGGATAAACTGGCTGAGGGGAGACTGATTGACGGCAGGTGCTGGGATGGAGGACTCTTGTAATTGACCAGCTAAGGGATGATGAGAGCTGAGTCAAAACAGTGTGGAGCAGAATGGGGTGCCCTTCTGGAGAGACCCCCAGCACAGCAGCGATAGCGCTACCCTTTCAGGTTCTATCTCCAGCGTCAGTCATGGTTCCTGACACACAGTTTGTTCGCATTTGGGAACAGTCATCCACCTGCTGATAGATTTGAGAATCACCAACATCTAAATGTTGGCAAACGATGATAACATCTAGCTAGGGAAAGAAGAGCACAGGATCAGATGAAACGTCAAGGAGAATTCATCTGCATAGAGGGTTCAGAAAAGGAAGACAAAGGATAGGAAGTGGTCAAGTAGGTTGTCTTGAAAGTCATGGGAGAGAGAATTCAAAAACTAGGCGAATCAATAGCAACAGCTGTTGCAGATAGTTCAGTGGGAAGGTCAGAGAACACAGACCTTTGGGTCTGGCCATAGGGATATTAGGATGTTACTAACTTTAGCAATCAGGCCAGGCATGGTGGCTCACGCTTATAATCCTAGCACTTTGGGAGGCCAAGACGGAAGGACTGCTTGAGCCCAAGAGTTCAAGACCAGCCGGGGCAACATAATGAGACCTTGTCTCTACAAAAAATTATCTGGGTCTGTGGATGCATGCCTGGAGTCCCAGATACTTGGATCGCCTGAGGTCAGGAGGTTGAGGCTGCAGTGAGCTGCGATCGTGCCACTGCACTCCAGCCTGGGCAGCAGAGTGAGACCTCGACTCAAAAAAATTAAAAAATAAGCTTTAGTAAGCACAGTTTGATTAGAGTGGTTTAATTGGTTGAGAAGTTAAGTCCCCTGCCCCTACACAGTCTAGAACAAGATATGCAAAGTATGGTCCATGTTCTAGTGTCTGTTCGTAAGCAGGCTGTTACCGTTCTGCAACAAGATAAGTACAAGTATTGAAAGTGTTTAAAAACCTTTATAGCAATTCCACATTGCCCCAACACTATCAGTGGGGCTTTTCCTTGAATGTTGTTGAATGTGCGTGGTGAGTCTTTATGGTGTGAGCTGGGTATTTGTTATGCTCTGTAGGGTCAGGTAACAGATTATGATATACCAGGAAAAATCAGTTAACCGAAGATTGTTCAGATAATTTGAACCACCAACAAATAGTTTGAGATGTACTCTTCTAGAATAATTCTAAAAATAGGGAAATAATGAACACACTTTGTGTTATGTTTGGGATTTATCTTTCCTCTGTTCATTTTTTTTTGTTGTTGTTGTTTTAACCCACTTTTGTGCTTCCCTGCCCTAGCCTGTTTTCCCTGGGGTATATCCTGGATAGTTACAACCATGATGGGCTTTCAGAAAACCCATTTTGATTGGCATGTCTACTGTTTGTCTGTGCCCCACAAGTACATGAACTCCTCTGGGGCCATGGAAAATGTGTGCTACAGACAGACAAGACATCTTTGTTACTAATAGGGAACATCCACTGGTGAAATATGCCAATTAAGGTCCATCACAAACAAAAAAGGCCCAAGGATAAAACTCTAATGTTGTAATTCAAAGAATGCCGCTTCTAAAACAGCTTTATAAAGAAAAACGGACCTGACAGTTTATCCCCGTCTCAATGCTGCCTCTGTTCTCGGATATTTATCTCCACATGCAGTTATGTTCTTCCTACCAGAAGGCTCTATGAAACAAAGTTTGCACAATGGTCATGCTGTAATTACTTACACCTGCACAAGCATGTTCAGAATAGTGACAGGAGGTTCTGCAGGGTGTGTGATATCACAGGCGAACTTGAAAGTTTGGAGGATTTCTCTTGTATTGACCTGTCTTTAGAGATTCAGTGTTACAAGGACATTCCCTGATACAATATCAGTGCACTGTAGAGGTTTATGAGCCAAGATACACATCACAACGAATTTTAATAAAGCTTGACAGATATATGGCATTAATAGTGCTGACATAGAGAAGCAGGACTTATGTAGGAAGTAGGACATATTAGTATTTTTTAAAATGCAGTAATAAGTCATATGATATTTGTTTGTATTATTGCATTCCATAGACTTTTCTCCATTGTTATCTTTGTCATTACAAACAAGGGTTATTGTCCTTCGTGGGTATGTATTTTACCCTTTTGTCTTGATGAGCCACATTCAGTACAAACACAATAGATCAATCCCAGATACTTAGAATATGGTAACCTTACCAAACAGTGTTGAAACTGTATTTTTTCGTGTGTCTAAATCTGATAGCCAAGAGTGAAAATGGACAGTTCAGAGTGTCAGTAATAGGATAAGGGTGACTTTGACATTCAGATGTAAGTAAAACTATAGCCCAAATCAATAGATACTCCAACTTAACATCAGGTGACACTTAAGTGGCTTGCATAAACAGGATTTTTGAATTCATTTTTGCCCTTGCAGGAACATGATGCATGTCAAAAGCCACTATCATGTTTAATACTCAACAGAAAGCAGTGGATTTTATATGAAAATCTTATTCTCTTCAGTTCATAGCACATTCATTGAAACTTTTAAACTTTCATAAATATATTAATTATGGTAACATTATTATGCATACTATTTTTATAGTAGGTACAAATATGAATCTCTCCATAAGGAAATGTATTCATTTATAAATAATGGGTTCTAAAACTTTCATTTGCTCTTGGCTTTATAAAAACATATTCACTTACTAAAAATATATCAAGACAAAATATATCAAGCCAACATTTATTTCACTGTTTTTCAATGAAAATGGACAACACTTAGTAAGAAGTACACAATTTTATAGTGTTTTAAAAATTAGCAGAGTACCAAGTACTTTACAAAAGTCTTTATTCCTTCCTTCTTAGAATTTTGTTGCTCAAATTAGAAGCTGGGCCAAGGAGAATTCAACTGTACTTGCAATAACACATTTTATTGAAAAGACAAACCTTGTGATATCCTGCCACCTTTGTAGAGAGAAGATAACTGTATAAAATATTTATGACATTATTTCCATAAAATATCAAAAATATCTATTTTGAAATGGAGAAAAAAGTACTCTGACATTTTGGCTAGGATGGAAGATAGAATCCAGATTGAATGTCTTTTTTTATTTGTGCAGATTTTTTACTTTTATTTTTAGTGTTAAAGTAATAGTTCCTTTTCAGCAATAGTCTGTTATAACAAATGTTTAATAAGTTGTAAAACCTTTGGCTCCCAGCAATCCTAGACTTTTCTGTTGATCAAATCATAGTTTGTCATTTGTTTTGTAATTTGAGGACAAAGAGAACTGGAGAAATGAGATATTCTTATGAATCACCAGAAACAAATGGACATCTCTTTCCTTCAACTTACCAAGAAAATTCAAACAAAATGGACACAATAGCTTAACTCACCAGGACATTTTTTTGTTGGTGGTGGTGATCAGAAAAATAGTTTTATGTCTTTTCTTATACTTTTTCTGGCTCTAAAATCAATATGTGTTTATCCAAAAAATTTTTTTGGAAAATGCAAAAGACTACAAAGAAGAGAAGAAAATAAACCTAAATTCTCCCTATCTAAATATAAGTAAATTTTAAAGCCTGTACTTCTTGTATACTTCCAGTATAATTATATATTGGTAAATCATGTGGGGTGTTTAATACTGAATTCTACTTTTATTAGTTTGGTATCATATGCATTTTCCCATGCCAGTTGTAATTATTTCAAAAAATTGCTACTATTTCGGCCAGGCATGATAGCTCATGTCTGTAATCCCAGCAGTCTCAGCCTGAGCCCAGTTCAAGACCAGCCTGGGCAATTTGGCAAGATCTGGTCTCTACAAGAAATCAAACAATTAGCCAGGTGCATGCCTGTCGTTCCAGCTGCTTGGAACGCTGAGGAGGAAGGATAGCCTGAGTCCAGCAGGTAGAGGTTGTGGTGGTCGTGAGCATGCTACTGCACCCAAGCCTGGGCAACAGAGTGAGACTCCGACTCAAAAAATAAAAAATTTTAAAAAATTAAAAATGATTCCAATTTCTCAACAAATTTCTTTTATAACCTAAGTAATTTGTATGCTCTGGATATATCTAGACATCTTTCACAAGTAGTAACTCCCTGGATATTACTCCCTGGACATTTCTCCCTGGAGAAAATAATTGGCTTACACAGTTTGTGTGCATGTGTGCATGTTCAAGTTGACTTATTTTGTACTCTGAATTCCAGGGTACATATGACTCTCTTATCTTGTACTTAACTATCAAGATTTACTGACGAATTTATATATACTTCAGGTAGTCTTGTGGCTTAGACGCTGTTTTTATTTTTTTTATTTTTTGAGTTGGAGTCTCACTCTCGCCCAGGTTGGAGTGCAGTGGCACGCTCACAACAACCGCAGCCTCAACCTGCTGGGCTCAGGCGACCCTTCTGCCTCAGCCTTCCAAGTAGCTGGAACTACAGGTGTGCACCACCACACCCAGCTAATTTTTTGATTTATTGTAGAGACGAGGTCTCACCAAGTTGCCCAGGCTGGTCTCCAACCTGTGGGCTCAGGTAATCCTCTCACCTCAGGCTCCCAAAGTGCTGGGATTACAGGTCGCCTCGCCTGGCAAGAAGCTATTTGTTGTTGTTGTTGTTTTTTAAGGGGGCAAAGGAGTGGAGACACAAAGTGGAGGTAAGGAATGGGGTGATAGAAAAAAATATTTAGTAGCAATCCATGAACAATCTAACTTTCCAGTGGGCCCAAAATCTGGTCCTAAATCAGTTTGCAAACTGGTAGACTTTGGTCCAAACTGGCCCATAGACTTGTTTTATTTGGCATGAATTCTTAGAGATTTCAAGTCATGTTTTAAAATTCGGAGAATTGACATAAAATGTGGATGTCTACAGTTTCTTGGAAGATCCAACCCTGAGCCTGCAACTGCCTAGCAAAAAATCAGCTGGAGTTCATTAGTGTTTAGACCGAGCTTGCTGTAGTTTGAGCATCCGTGTTCCAGTCTGACGCAGGTCTGATCACTCCCATAGTTGGTCTGATCCCAACATCGGTATTGGTTGCCATCGATTGCAATGCTTGGCTCCGTCTTCATAATAGAGAAATGTTTTTCTGCACTGATTCCTTTACCAAAAGTGAAAAAACGAAATCCAAATAAACCATGTTTCAAGAAAAAAAAAATGATAGACAACTTTTTGGGGAGAAGTATAGAATATTCTAAGTATTCAATATGCAAATATCATCTATGTTTAAAAAAACACACTTAGTGAACTTCACTCTCAGTTATTGCTTGCCTTCTTAGCCTTTGAATCTGAAAAGCCTTCTTTAAGCTTTCTACGGCCCGTTAGTATGAAGTGAACTTTATTTCTTAGTCAAAGGAAAGCAAACCAACATCTCTGCCATTCCTGATGTTGGGACCAGGGAAGAATCTCCCTTCCTTCAATGTCCTCAGCATCCTCATAATATGCACAACTAAAAGTTTACACGGCTGAAATGGTCTAGCAAGTACAGGCCTAGAATTATTCCTATCAATGTCATCTTAATATGGTATCAGCATCATGATCAGATTCTCTTCTTGTTCAATGTAAGTGAAAGCTGACAGTTGTTGAGTCCTTGTCAGCCACCATGTAAGTGTTTTTATACATAGTCATGTATTAATCCTTACATTAAACTTGTGAGATAGGTATGATTATTATTCCATGCATGAAATAGGGAGCTTGGAACTGAAAGACACGAACTTATGCTGTAATGCCACACTGCCCCACACAGAATTGAAGGTCTTATCTTTAAATAATCTAGTATATACTAGTAATAATCTAGTATATACTCCTTGGATAGACAATGCCATTTCATAGGAATATAATATTTATAATTTAAAATTTTCTGTAAGTACATTAAAGTAAAAAGAAACAGGTGAAACTCATTTTAATAGTATATTTTATTTAACCCAAATACCCAAAACACTGTCACTTAAATAGATAAGAAAAAATTATGAATGAAATATTTTTAACTTTTTTTTTGTACTGAACCCTCAAATTTCCATGTGCATTTTGCCCTTATAGAACACTTCAGTTTGGAATATCCACATTTCACATGCTGTAGAGCCACACGTAGCTAGTAGCTAAGAAATTGGACAGTGCAGAGAAATAGTTTTAATATATTTATCCTCCTACTTAAGGTAAATAAATTGAGGAACTCGCACCAGGAATTCTACACTCTTGTGGATGAATAGCCATGTAGCCTCTCTGGTTATAAAGAAAATAGAGTAAGAATCTATCTTTGCATAATGCAGTTTTGTCCCTGATGAGAACTCTGACATGAATAACCTAGACACTTTATTGAAAGATTTGTTCTTGCCAGTGCCTCAAAGGTCCTATAAATGGTGCTATCCCTAAGTGTGATGACCATCAGGAAGGCTGCCAGTCATCGTGGGAGGATTACTCTGTGATTTTCAATCTGTCCTGGAGTAGTGGAGGAGACTGATGTGGTATCTATGGGTGTCAGTATCCGCAGCAAGCAAAATAAATAAATGCCCAATGATGATCACAGGAAGGTGATCTCTGAGGTATTTAGCTCTTTAAAAAGAGCACATGGCCCATCATTGAATTAAATGACACAAAATCACATGACTAATTTGTGTTCAGATAGATTTGGGAGTATTTCGCCATTTTTTGGCAAAGAAGATACTTTTCAGGTAACAGCCCTGAAACATGAATTCTCTTTGATTACCATTGAACATTTTAGCATATTGTTTTCTTTAATGGGGAATTGCAATTTTAGTGAATTACTACTTGGGTGCACAAAATGATACATTGATGGATTAACAAAGTTGACATTTATCCTCCCCAAAAACCTGTCACCATCAGGAAAAAGTTTCTCAAGAGAGGGATCATATTTAATAACTCTTATTAATTTTTAAGTGGGCATTATGAAATGGATACTTTTATCACCACTCTGAAAATTGTACTTGGCATTGGGTTTCCCTTTGTATTTTAGAGGATCAGGTCAACTTGGCAGAAATGAATGGCTCTGTGTCAGTGGTCATGCTTAGGATACACACGACTTTTCCCCGGATTCAAAGCATGAGTGCCATGGTCCTAGACAGCTGACTTTAGGCTTATTTTATAATTCTATCCATTAAATTAATTCAGAATATGTAAACTGATTTATTGTGAGATTTAAAATAATGATCCTCAAAAGACCCCAGAATATTAGTTTAGCAGTTTCTTGAACACAACTTTGACTCAATTTCAGGGGCAGGCAATTTCATGTCAGCATCCCATAATTTAGCCACACAGTGTCATTTTCTCTCTACTTTTCATTGCTGAGTCAAAAATCTATTCAAGAGGTTACAAGTATGTCAGAGTATTTCCAACAGAGAGAAAGTTAGTGGATAATTTCTATCTGCAGCCTCAAATTCTGTTTTCATTCCAGCATCTATGGTTTTCACTCTTTTGGGTACTCAGCCACCCTATAAAATAATCTATTGAAAACTGAAGGCTGGGCATGGTGGTTCACATCTCTAACCCTTGCCCTTTGGGAGACCAAGGCAGGAGGATTACTTGAGCCCAGGAGTTTGCCAGCCTGGGCAACATAGCGAGACTTCATCTTTGCAAAAAAATCAAAAAATTAGCTGGTGTGATGATGTGCACCTGTAGTTCCAGGTATGGGAGACTGAGATGGGAGAATCGCTTGAGCCCAGAGGGCCAAGGTTGCAGTGAGCTGTGATGTGCCACTAAATTCCAGTCTGGGTGACAGAGTGAGACCCTGACTCAAAGAAAAGGAAGAAGGAAGTAAGGAAAGGAAGGAGGGAAAGGAGGGAGGTGGTGGGGGAAGAGAGAGAAAGAAATAAAGGAAAGAAAGAGAAAGAGAGAGAGAGAGAGAGAAACTGAGCTTAAAAACTTCAAGCAACAGTTTTTTAGCCTCATTGCAGATTGTTCTTTGTTTTTTGTTTTTTTTTTTTCTGTGTTGCTTCCCATCTGTCTCTATCCCTTCCCCATGCCTTAGTATCACCTGAAATCTAAATCGTGGTCACCCCAAGTATAGGCTGTTGCCACCTCAAAGTAGCCTTCCCAGCCTTTAAGCTTTGTATCTTCTTTTGGGTGTTTGTCAAATACCACTTCGATTAAGCCACTGTGCTGTTTTAAAGTCCTGATGGTATATTGGTCATCAGTTACCTTAACATTCTGGAATACTTAACTAAATGCTTGGCTCTGTGCTAGGCCCAGACTTGAAGTGTCGAATCCCTATCCTCAAGAGGTTGACAACTGAAGTTAGCGGCCTCACCTTTAAGTCTTCCATGACTCACTCTCCTTGCTTGCTGGTATCATTAGTCCCAACTCAATAGCCAATTTTTTTCAAGCAAATTTATTTTTTCCCCTCCTCCCATGAAAGCTTTTGTGACAGTGTCTCTGGCATTGTTCTTACTTGTCATAACTTTCCTTTCTCTTCCCTTCAAACGTCCCCTCTGACATCCATCAAAACTTGCTAAGATGTACTTATTTCCACATCTGGTAAGTATATCAAGAAGCTCCTTACAGCCTAACCAGTTTTTTCCTCAGTCTCTTTTCAGGACCTCTGTACTAACATTTTTAGCATGTTTGTTGCCTCAAAGTTTTCACATTTTTCCGTACAGTGAGCCTCCCCAACCTGAAGACTGTAAACTAGTACTCAAGGACGGAACATACCTTTTATTCTTTAGTATTCCTCAGAGCAAGCATTATTGCAAGTTGGATATGGTACACATTGAATAAATACAGTGAGACCCCTACATATAAACCTTAGACTTGCGAGCTTTCAAAGATGCAAGATGTGCATCCACATGTCCAATCACATAAGTTACTTCGTGTGTCTGGCCTACATTGTTACATGCTGTACTGTAAAATTAAAAATTAAGATATTTTTTGCAGCACTATTTACAATAGCAAAAACATAGAGCCAAATGTGCCATCGAAACTGTACTGGATTAAAAAAATGTGTTACATATGCACAATGGAATATTGTGCAGTCATAAAGAAGAACAAAATTATGGACTTCGCAGCAACTTGGATGGATTTAGAGTGTATCATACTCGGTGATCTAGAACAGAAACAAAGAACTGAATACCACATGTTCTCACTCTTAAGCAGGCCCTGAAAATTTACCATAATACTATAAGAAAGGGATTGGCAGTAGCTGGAAACTGCTGGGGGGGGGAGGGTGGAGCACATAACATTTAACATTAATGAGGGTATCTTATCTCAAACCAGGCAAAATGGGGGCCAAAGGTAGACTCACTCTTTACCTGTAAGATGACCACTTATATACCTAATCCAGAATTGTACCCCACATCCTTAAAATAAGAAACATATTTAAAAAGTTTTTTTCTGTTGTGTTTGTTCTTATGTATTATTTGTGTGAAAAGTATTATACACCTATTCCAACCGATTGTGTTAGTTGGGTACCTAGGCTAACTTTGTTGGACTTACATATTGCATTTATGAATGCGCTCTTGGAATGAAACTTGTTCATGTGTAGGGGACTTACTATATTATTGCTGCTATGGCATTACTTTTTCCTTTCTCTCAGTCTTGCCGTGGTTGGTTTGGGGTTGGAGTGGGGATAATATTCACATGTGTTCTAACATCTCCCACTTTATTATAAATATCTGATGGTTTTAGAAAATGATGTAATATGGATCTTTCTAGAATCCTACATCCTCGCAAAATAGATCAAGAAGTACTCAGTGCATGTGGTTACCCAAAAGAGTGGTAGCTCCTTTAAGGGTTGTTGTAACATCCAGCTGGAAAGACATTGCATGAAAATGAAAGATTAATGACTGAATATTGGCTGAGAAGCCACATACTCCCCTAGCTTTCACCTAGATGATGTTGCAGCTGCAGATAGACTGAAGAATAATGAATCTTCATTTGTACTCCAGATTTCTAAAATATCTGTATCTATATCATCTGTCCATATCTATATTTTTTCTATAGTTATTGAAGCAAGTATTTTTTTCCCCTAAGATTTTTCTTTCATGCCTTAGAACTCAGCTTGTCTACCCAGAAGCTACTTGATTATTGACTACTTGATTACAATTTAGTTCAGTGAATCATTAGTGGATGGAAGCTATTTCAGCAGTTTCGTCTTCACACATGAACACTGTAAATTTCCTTAAGTGTGGGTAAGTAGAAGAGAAAAACAGACATACTGGAATGTGAAAATTTGGGGAACATTTTTACTGTGAATTAGAAGAATTATTAAAGAGAAAGAGAAGACATAAAGGGAAGAGCAACTAATCTCTTTTGTAAAGTGCTCACATCGCACATTTACAATTAAGCTGTTCTGATTTCTGTAATTAAAATAATTTCCTCTGAGAGGCCTTAATCGTTCATGCCCACGAGTGAAAAAAAAAAAAAAAAGGCTGTTGTCATGAATGAACGATGAACAGAAAGGTCTTATTCAGATATATTAGTTCCTATGAGAAATCTGTGAAAACAAACCAGGCATGAAAAAGACAATCAGTAGGTTTGACCAGAATGATTTTAGCAATCTGTGGGATATACTAGCCCATGTGTTTATCCATCCCTTCCTTCGGCAAACCTTTATGAAACATTAACTCTTTTACAGGTGCAATGGGTATAATGATGAACAAGACCTAGCCCTGCCCTAGAATTCCCATTCCAACTTAGGTACCAGGCAAATGAATAGTGAAGTGCAAGGAGTGCTAAGACAGGTATTCACAGGTCAGAAGAATTCAGGTGACCATGGATACAAGCTCAACATTTTATCTGATCATTCCTGGATTTTACATCAACAGAAGCATGAATCCTAATGAAGATATGAAAACGAATTGTTTATTGAAAAAACAAACTACATAAACAGTTAATATCTACGGATTAATCACAAATTACATGCTGCTATGCTAGCAATCATTTATTATGTATTATTATATATGTGTATAATATGAACCTATGTTATACCACGAACATAATGTGAATATAACATCGGAGAAGAGAAACTTGATGTAATCCAGAGCTCACTAGATCAGGAAGAGGAAATAACTGGGATTGAATTCTTACTTTACCTTAATTAGTTGTCTCAGCAACTTCATTTCTTTTCCTCCTTAGTGAAGTAAGGAGATCAAATGAGATAAAATGCTCTGTTGGGAATGAAATTCCCAATGTGACAGTTATTGGGGTCATAGACATATGACTGAAGAAGTAAAGTATATATTCAGGACTGCGCATTTGGGCACTTAGATCTGCATGGAAAGGGTTGGCCAAGTAATATGCTAGCAATTAGTTTGAAAGCTGTAGACCACTCAGTCTTGCATGTGTCTGAATATGGCTCTGGATTCTATCTCGCTGCTTCTTCTGGTTGTCACTCTTGTAATTGGGCTCAATTCTAACTTTGGAGTGGCAAAGTGGCACACCTTACTTTTACAGTAATAGGATTTTGCTCTTATGTAAATCATTTCAAAATTCAACGACACTCTTGAGCAGTTGGATCCCTGTATGCTTAATGGGTTTCTATGGGCCTTCTAGAAGGCAACCTGTCCTTTTGGCAGAGTCAGACACACCTATATCCACTATTCTGCATTTTCTTCCACAATTCACCATTTTAATTTTGGCACTCAAGATATATTTGGTATTAAATACATGCTACTGCCAGAGATAATGGACACCCTGCTGAAGAAAAGACGTGTGCAGTGTTTCCTATTGGATCGCACATTTGATTGGCATGTGTGTCCTAGAAAAATTGGCATGGCACCTTGTTAAAGGGCACAGTGCCATCTAACAGTTGGGGAGGAATTTAGGCTGAAAAGTGATCACAAATGAAGTCATCTGGGAGTGTTCCGGAATGAAATTCTGGCTCACTGGAGTAGAGGGAAATAAATGCTCTTTTATGCAAAAGTTTCCACTGACTATAACCTTTCAAATATATCTCAGGAAGACTGGAGACTCTTTTGCTAACTTGGAAAAATGATGTTTAAAATGTAATTGTGACCGGGCACAGTGGCTCAAGCCTGTAATCCCAGCACTTTGGGAGGCCAAGGAGAGAGTACTGCCTGAGCTCACGAGTTCGAGACCAGCCTGGGCAACATGGTGAGACCTCCTCTCTACAATAAAAATCAAAAAATTAGCTAGGCATGGTAGTGCACCTATAGTTCTGGCTATTTGGAAGACTGAGGCGGAAGGATCACTGGAGCCCAGCAGGTCTACAGTGGGGTGACCATGAGTGTGCCACTGCACTCCAGCCTGGGCGACAAAGTGAGACTCCAACTCAAAAAAAAAAAAAGTAATTTTATGATTATGTTAAATAACGGCATTATGTTGATATTTACAGTTCACTAAATCAATATGCAGATGGGTCTAGTATGTCAGATCACACAGTCACCAGGCTTTTGTGTATAGAGTAGAATAAGTGAAGAATAATATTCCTTTACTACGTCTTACCTGGCAAAATTCTCTGGTTATTGAGCCTATGTTATCTCATACGCAAAGTGGGAATGACATGAAGTGGGGAAGATGGACTTACAAAGGATTCTTATGACAGTTACAGGAGACAAAAAATATGAAAGCAAATGTTTAGTAAGCTAAAGCAGACTCCTATAGTTAAAAATATTGAAAGATAGCAAAGTTTTATGTAGGATTAACACAAACAACATATATTCCAAAATAGCTGACTACAAAAAATGCACCACAACGCTATCCTTTTAAAGTAGCATAATTTTCTTTATTATTAGAAAGATGATCCTAATTATTGGATTCAGTATCTTCTCTGAAGAGTAGGCTCTCCTTATCTGTACTCTAGTCTCCTATTACACAGCCATAGACTTCAGCAATGAAAAACACATGGAAGCCACGTGGGGTTTTGTTCTTCCCTAATGTTTTCCAGTGTATGCACAAGCATTTTTGGAAACACACACTTTGTAAGCTCCATGGAGAGTAGTCATGGGGCTGAGTCAATAAGCTTCAGCAGACACCACACTCCTATTGTGTTCTTTACGCTCTCTCCAAAGTATTTTTCTATAACACTTCTGTACCCCACATTTCTATATTTTATTATAGAAATGTGGGGTACAAGTAAGGGTTAGCTACAAAAGTAGGCTGCATGCAGGTGAAATTTGGGCCTTCAATTGTGCCTCACTTTCCCTAGTTTGGGACGAGGTACCCTTTGTGTTGTTACGTGCCCTCTTTCCCTCCCTCCTGTGGCAGTGCACAGTGACTGCCCATCCCTCCCTTGTCCCAATGTGATTAATATTCAGGGCCCACTTATGAATGAGCACATACAGTATCCAGCTCTTTGTTTCTGTGTAGATCACTAACTATGATGATCTCCAACTCCATCCAATTTGCTGCGAAGTGTGTAATTTTGTCTTTCTATATGACTGAGTAGTACTCCATCGTGTATATATACCACATTTTCTTTATCTGGTTCATTTTTGATGGGCAGTAGGGTTGGTTCCATGTTTTTGCTATTGTGAATAGTGTAACTATGAACATGTGTGTCTTTTTTGTTGAATGATTTATGTTCCTTTAGGTACATTCCCAGTAGAGGGATTGCTGGATCGTATGGAAGGTCAAGTTTTAATTCTTTTAGGAATCACCACACCACTTTCCATAGAAATTCAACTAGCTTGCACTCCTACCTATAGTGTAGAAGTGTTCACTTTTCTCTGTACCTGCACCAGCATCTGTTGTTTTTGATGTATTAATGATAGCCACCCTTACTGGAGTTAGGTTGTGTCTCACTGTAGTTTTGATTTGCATTTCTCTGATGACTAGTGATGCTGAGCATTTTTTCATGTATCTATTGCTGCTTGCATCTCTTCTTTTGAAAAGTGTCTATTTATGTCCTTTGCCCACTTTTTAATAAAGTTATTTTTTGTTGGTGTTTTGTTGTTGTTGTTGTTTTTTCTTTCAGATCATTTGAGTTCCTTGTAGATTCTAGATGTTAGGTCTTTGTCAGCTACATAATTAGCAAATATTTTTTCCCATTTTGTGGGTTGTCTGCCCACACTCTTGATGGTTTCTTTTGCTGTACAAAGACTTTTCAGTTTGATGAGATCCCACTTGTCTATCTTAGCTTTTATGGCATTTACTTTAGGAGATTTGGTCAAGAATTTGTTACCTACTCCAATGTGCAAAAGAGTGTTTCCTCTGAAGTATCTTTAAGATTTTTTATTCTAGGCAATCAATTAAACACGAAATAAGTACTCCAAATAATTTCACAATTTCTACTGGAAAATTTCAGGACGTCTAAAATAAATACTACAAGTTCTTCCTAGAGCATATTTCTTCATGATAAAGGTGAAGTATTTCTTATTCATAATTTCCATACCTGTACAATTAATAGTTGAAACCCACTGGAAAGAGACTTTTCCCCCACAAACTCTCAATCCTTTTAGACATGGTTTTATTATTGATTGTACATGAGAACTAGCCACACTGATTTCCGTAGAAGTTGAACTAACTTGCACTCACACCAACATGCTTTCATTACTTGTATTTTATTGTTCCCTAAGTGTTGACTTGAAAATTATGTTTCTTCTTTGTTTGAATCTAGCTAGATATTCCACCCCCTCTCTTATTGGCTAGTAGCATTCATAGAAGCAAACTGTTTTTGCACTGATTAAAGTTTACTTTGGTATAAAAATTTATGTTTCTAATCTTAGTATTTCATCAATATTTTAACGTTATGCAGGCAACATATACATAAATTTCAAGAGAATTGAGTAGAAACAAAAAATCAACTTGAACCAGGGGTGGTGGCTCACATCTGTAATCCCAGGAATTTGGGAGGCTGCAGCAGAAGTATTACTTGAGTCCAGAAGTTCAAGACCAGCCTAGGCTACATAGTTAGACCTGGTCTTGATAAAAAAAAAAATTAAAAATCAGCCTAGTGTGGTGATGTGTGCCTGTAGTCTCATCTCCTTTGGAGGGTGGGGCAGAAGGATTGCCTACATCCAGGAGTTTGAGGCTCCGGTGACCTGGAATCACATCACTACACTTCAGCCTAAGCAACAAAGTGAGACCTCAACTCAAAAAAACAAAAAACAACAAAACATCTCTAGTTGAAAAAGTAATTACAAATATTTCTAAAGAAATACGGAAGAGGTACTATGAGCATTGTTCTATGTTTACTAATTTCTCTTCTGAACTTGTAACTAAGAAGGAAAAAAGTTTTATTTAGAAACCAAAACATGATTGAATAATAAACTATTTAAGTGGTGGGAATTATTTTAAAAGTTCGACCAGTCTTCTGGCATATAATTCTAGAAGGTACATCACCTATTGGTTTTCCTGTGTTTCTTGCCTATATGTAATCTTCTTTGTTGGTAAATTGGATTGGCGTGTACAAGGTCTCAGTACCACTATGGTAAAGGAACCACTGCATTTATAAATAATATAAAACAATCAGTTTATTATCATTTTACCATTCTCTATAACAGACTTATTACTTTTCAAAAACTCACTAGAAGTTAAAGTTTATAATTGATACACTGAGTAAAGCTTGTAAAATCATTTGCAAGTCTTTAATCAAATTATTTATATTCAGGATGAATTGTTCTAATAGACTTCTATAAAATGCCTTGATTCCTCTGTTTTTACTCCTAAAACCTTCCATTGACATGGATTCAGATAGTAAGAATTTTAAATTTTTACTATCTTTAACACTTGTACATAATTTGTCTCTTTTCCTTGTGCTAGTCAATCTCTTTACACTTACATTGTGGCAATAATTTTATCTCTATGAAGTAGCATAGTTGATCATACTCAGACTCCCTTTCACAGATAATGACACACTTTAATGTGTTGTCTGAATTTCTTTATTGACTCTCCAGAAAGGAAGACAAATTTTATAATTTTATTTTCTAATATTCGAGTTACTGTTTTTATGATATGTGAAAATCTAAAAGCTGTATGTTAACACCATTAAAATTCACAAAGCTACTCAAGTTAATGGGACAAGATAAACAAGGGACAAGATAAAATGGCTGTAACTATTGTCAGATGTCAGAATTTCCTTAGCCTTTTCCATAAATCACGGTGAGAGTATCATTATCCTATGTGATTAATGACACTTCATGTTGTGAATCTGATTACAACCACAAAACAAAGAAAATAAAGAGGAAATTACTCATGAACACCTTACATGCAGAGGTTGGGGTGTCTCTTGCAAATTACCATGATTTGATTACTCAGCAAGTCTATTAAACACAATTCATTGAAACCCACTGAGACCTGACTGATATTTTCCTGATATTCAGATCTCTTTCATAAACACTGAATGAGCAGTTTGGGAAACAGTAATCATCTCCTTTCTTCCATTCCATTTCCTTTTTGGAAATTTCAGAATCCCTGTTTCTGGTTCCCAAGATACTTCATACTGAAAAACTATTTTTCTCTAATAGTATTAGTGTTTGACTTACTCAAAGATAACCATAAACCTCATTATTTTGAGAAAATGTTGACTTTTCTTTCAAAATCTGCTTTTTAGTTATTTGCATTCTAAATCACTGTTGCTTCATACAGAATGAATACGAATATTTTCATTTGAATTATATTGTTAAAATTTTACTGGTAACCCACAGAAGACCCAAGTCAGGATTTTCTTAGCATTATCTGTTTTAAATTGTTTAAATACATAAATTATTTATACTGAAAAAAAAAGTTTTATCTAGTTAAGACATTGTTCAATTTTTTAGAAGTTTCTATATACAATGGACTAATATGTTTTCATTATAGACTACAGAGTATTCTTATCTATTAACTAACTAATCCTTTAATATTTCTACATGATAACACATTCTTTGCTTCATTTTTGTTATTAATAGAAATTTACAATAATGAACTTTCTTTCATTAGAATAGTCTATACTTAAGAATCTGACTAATTTACCCTCTCACCTGTAAGACTCTAAATCAGATTTAAAATAAAATACACACACACCAAAAAAAACTTTATTTTTTACTTATTTTATTTATTTATTTATTTATTTTGAGTTGGAGTCTCACTCTGTCGCCCAGGCTGGAGTGCAGTGACACACTCACAGCCACCCCAGTGTCGACCTGCTGGGCTCTGGTGATTCTCCCACCTCAACTTTCCAAGTAGCCGGAAATACAGGCGCATGATACCATGCCTGGATACTTTTTAAAATTTATTTATTATAGAGATGAGGTCTCGCCAAGTTGCCTGGGCTGATCTCGAACCTAGGGATTCAAGCAATCTACTCACCTCGGACTCCCAAAGTACTGGGATCCCAGACTGAGGCACAGATCCCAGCCCAAACTTTATTTTTTAGACCAGTTTTAGGTTCACAGCAAAACTGAGAAGAAGGTACACAGATTTCCCATATGCCCTCTCTATTCACCCAACTCTACCCTGTCCATGACTAGCTTCCCTGAGTATCAATACCTTCACCAGAGTAGTACATTTGTCACAATCAATTCACCTAAACTGACACATCTACTGAAAATCTACTGAAGATCACAGTTTACGTTAAGTTCACTCTTGGTATTGTACATTTTGCGGGTTTGGACAAATGTCTAATGACATATCCACCATTGTAGTACCACGTAGAATAGCTTCATTGCCATGAAAATTCTCTGTGTTCCACTCATTTGTGTCTCGCTCCTTCCTAATCCCTGGCAACCACTGATTTTTTAATCATATTCATACTTTTTGTCTTTTCCAGAAGGTCCCATAATTGGATTCACACACTACATAGCCCTTCCAGATTGACATTTTTTAAGTTATTAATATGCATATAAGCTTTCTCCATGTCTTTTTATAGGTAGGTAGCTCATTTCTTTTTAGTCCCAAATAATATTTCATTCTCTGGATGTACCACAGTTTATTTATCCATTCATCTACTGAAGGACATCTTGGTTGCTTCCAAGTTTTGAAAGTTATGAATAAAACTTCCATAAAAACCTGCATGTAGGTTTTGTGTGGATATAAGTTTTCAGTTCCTTTGGGAATATACCAAGGTGTAAGATTGCTGGATTGTACGATAAGAGTATGCTTAGCTTTGAAAGAAACTGCCAAATTGTCTTCCAAAGTGAATGTGCCATTTTTCACTCCCACCAGCAATGAATGAGAGTGTTCTTGTTGCTCCACATCTTCACCAGCATTTGATGTTGCCTATGTTCTGGGTTTTGGTCATTCTAATCAGGTGTGTAGTGATATCTCATTATTGTTTCAATATGATGTGAACTCCTTTTCATATGATTACTTACCATCTGTTTGTCTTTGGTGAAGTGCCAAGGTCTTTGACCCACTTTTTGATTGGGTTGTTTTCTGATTGTGGAGGTTTAATCGTTCTTTCTATATATTGGTAACAGTCTGTCATCAGATATGTCTATTGCAAATATTTCCTCTTGGTTCATAGAATGTCTTTTTATTCTCTTGACAGTGTCTTTCATGGAGCAGTTTTTAATTAAATAAATTTCAGTGTATTAATTCTTTCTTTCATGGACCATGCTGTCGGTATTTGTTCCTCAGATGACTATGAATTGATAGGAGCACATATACTCTTTTGCACTGTCATCTGAATTCTTTCCTTCAGGCTCAAAAGGCTACAACACAGCCTCCAACAAACTCTGCCTCCCAAAATAATCTGATTTGGGTGAAAGTTGCTGTCTCTATGTATCTACTCAACAGCAGCTGAAAGGAGAATTAAGCAAGATTCTCTGATCCTAACTTATGCCAGATGTGTTGAGGATAGGCAGGATGCCCAAAGAATGTTTAAGTCCTCTGGAAATTAACACTCAACAAATATCAACTGATCATTTACTTCATATCAGGTGCTGTAGTAGGCAGAGTAAGCCAAAACATCCAGAAAACATACATCCTGCCTACAAAAATCTCATAATAAGAGGCACAGGAGCATAACCAAATGAGTGAACTATAGGGAGATGTGTGTAACAAGAATATTTGTGCAGTTTACACCAAGGAGTAAGTGATAAACTCTGCATCAGTGGTAAAGTGTCTGTATCAAGGGTAGTAGGTGAACAGGCTTGGAAAGAAGCTAGATAACCTGTGATCAGAGATAAAGATGAGTTTTCTAGATGGACAACATGTAGAACATTATTCTATGCACATGGATCTATGAAAGACAAAAGACATTTTTGAGGTGGCTGTACCCTAAATTGAAGAAGTCAGTAGATTGGAGAAGTAAACCAGGGTTGGATTGTGAATCTTGACCTTCACGATGGGTCTTCTTGTTACATCATGAATCAACTTTCAGACCTGGTTCATCGTGCCACCATTTTCAAGAATATTGTTCATTATGTGAAACAAAAAAATTTTTGTGGGTTTATAAAATCAGAAGTAAAAAACAAACCTACCTTTTCTCATTGCCACTGTTTCAAACTATTCCGATTCCTTAGATTGTTGTTTAACATTGCCTACATTAAAATGGCGAGCCCATAAAATATTTACTGTCACATATCACTTATTTAGTACCAGTTGGATGCAATACACTTGGTCACTAGCATCACTCTGAAGACTTTTTTTTTCACATGGTGAAAAATTGGTCACTATGGTGTAAAATTCATCTTCACTGGAAAAAGGAAAATAGATCACAATGAATTGCAAACACATCAGGGAGTTTACTCATAAGCAGCAGGAGAGAATCAAAGTGAGTTTTCATGTGGAAAGAAAGCAACAGCATGAAAAAAAGCACTCTGTGGGAGAAGGCAAACCATAAAAATATCAGAAGTGTTGCAAAAGATATGGGAATGGTCAGCTATGTCCACTCATTGTGAATTCTATAGATAGTTTAAGGTTTGCGCAGATGTTATCCAGAATAATTTGATCAGGTCTTGGCTTGTTCAGAGGATAATAAAATGATGGCTTTGCCAGCATGTGCAAGTGATATCACAACAGATTGCCTTTATTCCTTGAGAATTAGAAATTTTCTTTGTCTCTGAATGAAGAGAATATTGAAAGATTCAGCCCACTTTCAGATCTTTGGACAATATGCTAAGCAAGGTAGGAAAAGATTCTCTAATCTTCAAACAGAAATTTATTTAAATGTTGGGAGTTACGTAGGATTATTGCTCACAGTCACTTTGGTTTCTCTTTTATGTTTTTGTTTGTTTGTCTGATGTTTAGAGATAGGGTATTGCTCTGTCACCCAGGCTGGAGTTCAGTGGCTCAATCATAGCTCACTGCAGCCTTGAACTCCTGGGATCAAGTGATCCTCCTGCCTCAGCCTCCTGAGTGCATGCCATCATTCCCAGCTAATTTGAAAATTTTTTTTTAGAAATGGTCCTTGCTATGTTGCACAGGTTGGTCTTGAACTCCTGGCTCTAAGTGATTCTCTCACTTCGGTCTCCCAAAGTATGGCATGAGCCACCATGCCCAGTCTACTTTGGTTTCTGAAGATGTAAATGTGTTAAAGCATATAGATGATCTAGTTACATAGTCCAGTAAACTGATGTTTACTAAGCATCATCTATGTTTTTAACTATATTGCTGAGGGCTACAGGAAGTGAAGCGGAAGAACTGGCATTTAGGTTACTAGTAACTTACCCAAGATGATAAAAAGTACACATGTACCTCCATAATAAAGAATAACACAGAAATGTAAATCCAAACCATGTAGTAAGGACTGTAAATAATATACCAGGTCAAAAAAATGAGTGATCTCTGTGAGCCATAGATAAAAGGGAGGAGGAAAGAATTGAACTGAACCATTAATATCTTCTTTTTTTTTACTTTGAGAGTGATTAAATTGCCACTAACATATATGAATTAAGCAACATTATAATTTAAATTTCAGCCTATAACAAAAAAATCTACAGCTACCTCATAACCATTTATTTTAAATAATATTAATTATAATGTAAGGACATGAATTATCTATCACTATTTGATGGGTTACTTATTATTGATATTTTCAGTACTAGAAGTGCTTTTTATTTTTAAATGTTTATTCATACTATTTAATATTTTTTTTCACTATAATTAAATTAATCCCAGTTACTACATGTTTTTATACCAGCCCATACACTGTAGGTACATCATTAATAGATCTCATGTGAATGAATGCTGGCCAATGGTTTACATTTACATGTGGGGTCTATCAGGTATGTAATTTCAGCATGCTATTTTGAATCCCATAACATAATTTGCCATTGATTCCTTATTAATTTGAATAAGTGGAAAATGTAAAACCTATCTCTAATAGAAGCTGTTAGACTGGTTGAGATCAAGGGAGTGAGTGTATACAGAGAAGAGTAGAGATCCAAGTCCTCCATTTTTAAAAATCTGGAAAAAAATAGATAAATCAGCAAAGACCATTCAGAAAAACAACCAATGAGGTTAAAAGAAACACTGAAAAAACTGATGTCCTGGAATTCAAGTGAAAAAAAAAACAAAAAACCTATAGTAGTAGCAAATGAGAGTCATTTTAAATTTTGCAAAGGAATGAATGTAAGCTGAGACTGAGAAAGGGCCATGAAATCAGGCCAGGTGGAGATTTTGGTGGTCCTGACTCCAACTTTGGGAGTAGTGCAGGTGGAAGTCTAAGTGACTTTAAGAGAGAACTGTCAGGGGGGAGGGGGGTGATTGGCAGTTGAGGGAAACTGCTAGGGGAGGAAGGGGCATACCTCATCAACAAGGGTACCTGCATAATCAGTGTTTGTTTACCTAACCCTGAATTGTACCCCACATTTTTATAATTTAAAAAAAGAGAGAGAACAGGAAGAGAAACATTGTAGACAGCAAGTAAATACAAGTCTTGTGAGGAATTATGTCATGAAAAGGAAGGGAAGATGTTGAAACTGACTGTGAAGTAGGATCAAGAGAAAGAAGATTATTAGACAATAACAGTTATTATATCATTAGTTTAAGATGGAAGAAATGAGAATTGGTATTGCACTAACAGGAAAGTCAATAAAGATAAAAATTTCTAAGAATTTAACATTTCATTTACTCAGGTAATCTCTTCTTCAGCAGCTCTGTGCAATAGATACTATTATTTTCTCAATTTAATAGAAGCAGGACGGTTACCCCACCAGTACGTGTGCAATCTGGCATTTCATTCTTGGCAATCTTGCCCAAAGTCTTTGGTCTTAATCATATTCTCTTAAACAATATCTATCTTTAAAAACACACACACACACTCATGCCATTTAAACTGCTGTATATTTACCTATGATTTTATTCAGGAAATTTCTTAGTGATGTGTACAATTGGTCTTTCATTTTCACTTTAAAAAGTAACTACTCTGTATTATATTTGTTCATATAAGTTCTCATTGGCTTCTAAAACCAATATAATTATGTTATTAGCAAGAAATGATTTTATTATATGTAAATATTCATTTGCATTGTCTTAAAATAAAAAGAAGATTTGACTTTCAAACTGAGAAAAAGTAGGGTGATTTTTGTCTTAATTTACAGGCAAAATTTTATGGTACTTCTGTTTTTAATCATTTCCTCTCCTTTTTACTATGAAAAAAATAGTAAGTAGAATTGCTCCTCAGTAGTTTTTTCTTTGTACATATCTTTTTTCATGGGAGGGGAGCACAATTCAACTTGTGACAACCCTATTAGTATTTTATATGGATTTGATTTATATGAGCTGGGTTGAGAGCTATAGAAGGCAACAGAAAGTTCAATAGTCTCATGACTGACCCATCCCCTTTTTCTCAGTCTCTTGTCCACAATAGAAATATGTGAACTTGTGGAAAATGCTACAACAGCGAATCTATCAATGTGTGCTCACTGGTCTTAGAATAAATGCAAAGCTCCTTACCATTGTTGCAAGGCTCTCAACACTCTCATCTCAGCCACAATAGCTGAACCCTCTGTGCCAGCCCCACTGTATGTCATTTTTTTCTTTTCTTTCCTTTTCTTTCTTTTTTTTAAATTTTCTATTGAGACAAGATCTTGCTATGTTGCCCAAGCTGATCTTGAATTCGTGGGATCAAGCAATTTTCCTGCCTCAGCCTCCCAAAGTGCTTGGATGATAAGCGTGAGAGACTGTGCCTGGCCCTGTGTGTCATTTCTTTATCTTCTCACCCTTCATCCTCCCCTTACCTTTGGTGTTTGCCTGTGCCCTTTGCTCTCCCTCGTCTTTTCCTCCAACTCTTAGCTGGCTTGTGCTTATTCTTAGATAAGAGTACCTTCAGTGCCTTCTCATGGACTCATCATGGACCACCCTACATAAAATCTTCCCCTTAGTGGTTCTTAAAGCAAAATTCACACCCTTGCCTGACTTCTGTCACATTGTAGTTTTGCATTTTGTGTGTATGGTAATTTGATGGATGGGTACCTTCTTCAGAGAGGGGCCATGTATCTCCAAGACCGCATTAGTGCCGGGCTTAGAGTGGACATTACATAAACCCTTTTTTTTTAAGAGAGAGGTACTTTAATTTGTTGGACCCTTACTGCCACTCTCTTAAATGTGAAAAAGAAAAAGCTCATTTTCATCTCTTCTTTGAAGTAGGGTAATTTTTTTTTCCCTCTGGATATAATTTGAGTTAACTCATGGACCTAAATTTGGTGCTTAGCAAACTTTTACACAAATATATGTGGGTGATGATGTGTCAGAGTGAAAAACTTTGAGATTCCTGTGCAAAATCTCTCAGCACCATCCTTGGAGGTGACGATGGACTTGGGCACTTGTTTTATATGATATTCTCGTGTCTGCCTCACAGTTTTCCCCACCACTTCAGGGTGGAGGTGGGATGCGCATTCCACATTTATCTGAATATTTGTTACATGGAAAAAAGTAAGTTAAGAATAATGCGAACTCTTAATCCTTAATTATCTTTATAGCTGGCCAAAATCTGTCATAGCTAATTCTATTGCACAAAATGACTGTTATATAACAGTAATTTTGAATCCCATCTTTTCTTAGCTGCACTCACTATAGCAAAATGAAAATATAATAGCTCACTAAGTAATTTTGTAGTTAAAAGGGTAGGCTCAGGGAACAGGCATTCTGGGTTTGAATACAGGCCTTGGAACATCTACTTTCTACTTTAAGAACTACGTTACTGTTATGTAACAGCTTTATGTCTCAGGTTGTTTTTCATACGTGTAAAATGGGAATACTAATGGTACCTTGTGGGAGTTTTTTGAGGATTAACAGAGTAGATCTGTGTAAATCCCTTAGAATAGTGCCTGGCCATAATATGCATTCAAAAACTCTAGCTGTAAGTTGGGCATGGTGGGTGGCCCACACCTGTAATTCCAGCTATTCAGGAGGCTGAGGTGGGAGGATGGCTTAAGGTCAGGAGTTTGAGCCCAGCCTGGGCAACATAACAAGACTGTCAAAGTATCTCTTTTTTAAAATGCTAGCTATTACTGCTAATATTATTATTATTACAACTTGGTGAAACCTTTCCTTTTCTATTTCATAGTAGTAAAAAAAAAAGTTTTGCATAAATTCCACGAAGATTTGCTGAGCACCTGTTGTGTACTAGGCAGCATATGAGGTCTTAAGAATGTAAATGAATAAGACATTCACTTTAGAGATAACATACCTAACTCCATACAATGATAAACCACACTCAAAGTATTTATAATTTTTGTCAGTTTATGTTTAGAAAAATCCTCAAGTACCTGAAGGTCTATATGTATCAAAGAAAATGTCCACGTCTAACTATTTACCATAGAAAACATATACAAATCCTGATTTTATTCAAAAATCCAAGTTACACTGTTGGTAGAAATGTAATCTAGTTCAACCCCTATGGAAGGCAGTTTCAAGATTTCTCAAAGAACTAAAAATAGATTTACCATTCAACCTAGCAATTCCACTACTGGGTGTATACCCTATGGAACATAAATCGTTCTACCAAAAAGACACTTGCACTCATATGTCTATGGCAGCACTATTCACAATAGCAAAAACCTGGAGCCAAACTAAGTGTCTATCAATGGTGAACTGAATAAAGAAAATATAGGATGTATATACCATGGAGTACTACACAGCCATAAAAAAATATTGAAATCGTGGCATTTGTAGCACCATAGATGGAGCTGAAGGCCATCATTCTAAGTGAATTGTCACAGAAGCAGGAAACTGAATGCCACATGTTCTCACTCATAGGTGGGAACTAAACACAGGGTACACAGGGACATAAGGACAGGAACAACAGACACTAGAACTACTGGGAGTGGGGGTAATGGTTGAAAAACCACCCATTGACTACTATGCCCACCACTTGGGTGACAGGCCCAACAGAAGCACAGACTTCACCATCACGCAAGACACCTATGTAACAAATGTACACATGTACCCCTTGAATATAAAATAAAAATAAAAAATAAAAAATAACCCACAAAAATCCATGAGAAAGCAGTCACCGAAAGTGGATGACAGCAGACAACAGGAAGCTCAGAGCTTCATCCTCTCCAGACAAGGCATTTCAAGCTTTTCTTTTAAGCCCATTTCTGGCATCTGGTGTCATTCACCCTTGCAAGGCTTTGCTTTTACTGCAGCTCATTTACTCTGAGCAGTCATTTGATGAATTTCATGATCTCATTTTGTTTCTTTAATTTTGAATTGGTGTATGAGCACAAAGTTGAGAACTATTGGGAAACAGTAAAAAGAAGTCTGGCCTAGCGTCCAGCCCCTTTCTGACTCTGTGATGTCACCTTCTGATCTCTTTACTGGTAGCGCTACTTCATCCTTCTGGACCTTATTTTACATCTTCTGTAAAACAAAAATGTTGTATGAAGTGAGCCAAAGCCTCAGAGGCCATGCTTGCCTCTCTGAGCCTCGCCCTCCTGGTCAGTAAGGTAAGGAGACCTGCCCGCCCGGAGCTGCTGTAAGGATTCCATGAGTCACAGTGTGAGGAGGTGCCAGGGATATTACAAAGCCTCTACCAGTGTTGTTATTCATGGAATGACACTAAACCCATTGAAGTTCTCTTGGGTGATTATAAAAGTTTTTGTGCAATTTGGTTTTCAGAAATGACAGCACAGTAAAAGCAATATGCTCCAGTGCCTAGGAAGTTCACTAAGATTGAATGAAGAACAAATGTAATTCTATCAGTGTTGGATTTTTCTCAAGTTCTCTCCCACAGTAACAGCTAAATGCCATTTCTAAAGTGTTTAGGAGGGCAGTGTCACAGGGTTTTCAGCACACACATGAAAGTTTAGCTGACTTCTGGGGAAAATCAGCAAGGCTGAGAATGGACTTTCCTCTGTGCAGGGGAGATATTGACCCTTCTTTATTGTTCCGCAAGTTAATATTGTGGGGGTCTTTGAGGGGGGCTTAATAGAATGGAAAGGCCTTTAAGGTACTGTGCCTGATTCAGGCAGCAAGTTGAGTCATAAAGTGGATTACATAAAAGGAGGAGGAGGAGGAGTTTGTGGTTCACATGTCCCAGAAAGGATTTAATTCAATTCAAAAATCTCGATTCTGAAGATAAAATTCTGCCTTAGTCCTGCATCCCTGGGAATCATATATACACTGCCCCCACCACATATGAAAACATGGCTATAAAAAATAGTATAAGCCAAAATACATTGGACACGTGAGCTTACTTGCCACTGTATATAAAGGGGCGAATCCAATCTGGAACCTTCCAGAGTAATACCCCCATTGACATTTATTATTCCCTCATGCTATCACAATAGTACATTCTATTTGTGTGTTTCTCTGTTTGTTTCCCTGCTTATGGCCTTTCAAAGTATTTGCCATTTGTTTTATCTTTTCTTTTCCTCTTTCTCTCTCTCTGGTTAAATTCACTCTTTTGATAACATCCTTTAAGATATTGAAAAGAGTTGTGGCTTTTTCAACTCTGTAATTCCATACCTAACACTATGTCTGATCCAAAAAATTAATTCTCATGTGCTGTGGAAACCCATAGGTAAGAAGATACAGAAACAAGAATTTTGGTCTCTCTTTGTTTATTTTAATCAAAGTGATATAGTATGTGTTGTTAAAGCAAATACCCAAAGCTACAAGATAGTCTAGAGACATACAAATAGTCAAAATTGTTCTCTTCAAATTAATTTATTGTAGACTAAGGGTCAACAAACTACAGCCTAAAGACTGAAACCACCCTGCAGTCTGTTTGTATAAATGACATTTAGCTGGGCTCGGTGGCTCAGCCTGTAATCCCACGCTTTGGGAGGCTGAGGTGAGTGGATTGCCTGAGCCCGCGGGTTCGAGACCCACCTGGGCAACTTGGTGAGACCTCATCTCTACAGTAAATCAAAAAATTAGCCAGGCGTGGTAGCGCGCACCTGTAGTTCCAGCTACTTGGAAGGCTGAGGCGGAAGGATTGCCAGAGACCAGCAGGTCGAGCCTGCAGTGGCCGGGAGCAGGTGAGTTGGAGTGAGACTCCAACTCAAAAAATAAATAAATAAATAAAATAAAAATAAATAAATAAATAAATGACATTTAACTTGAACATAATCATACCCACTTATTTACATATCAGCTATGGCTACTTTCTCCTTACAGAACTGAGTTGTTTCAGCAGAGACCATATGGCCTGTAAAGCCAGAAATATTTGCTATCAAGTCCTTCACAGTTAAAGTTTGCCAGTTTCTGTTGTAGACTCTTCAGAAGTAAAAAATGAAATAACTGTCATTTCTGTTAGTGATTTGTTAAATCCAAAGAAACGGTATTTTTATGTTACAATTAGCCAGAGACTTATGATTTTTTTTTTTTTAGACTTTCAAGACTGTTAATGTTCCCTAAGCATATTTTTCAGGCATTATATGTTCATTAAAACAATAAACTGATTCAGCTGGGTTTATGGTAGATAAAAAACTGCCATTTATTAGAGCTAAAGTAGTGTCTATCACTGAATTGTTATAAATATAACTGATTCATGGTGACATCATAAACCTTTCTTTTGTCGTTTATGCTGATGTAAACAGCACTTTCCCTGGTACTTATGACCTACAGCCTCCCAATGACGAGGATACAGTATATGAGACAGATGAGCTAGCACTCCCCTATCATTCTTAGATTTTGTCTTTTAGCACATGGGGATCCTCTATATATAATATGTATTTGTGCTGTGAGAAGAAGCAGCAGTCTGCTGGATTCACCAGGCATATTTTGGGAAATAACTTTTGCACTGGATAAATAAAAGGTGAAATCAGCACTAGTCAAAAAAGACTTAAAATATGACTGTCCTGTTTCTAAAATGCCTTTCCATCTTGGCTTTGTAGGGAACACTCTTACAATGCATTGCTCCCGGATGAAAGGCTCTACTTTGTGAGCAAAATCTCCCCAGCATTTTTTTTTTTTTTTTTGTATTTTGGATATACTGTAATCCTACTTAATTTCAAACTACAATGGCAGATACTTAGGCATTGTGAATAAAAATGTCCACCTTATCATAACTGAAATAATGTTTGACTACTCCATTATATGTGATTTATACTAGTTATTTATGAGATGGTAACTGATAACTTACCTCTCGATTCCCTGTCTGTGAGAGGTCTGCTCAAACCCCCTCTCCTCTGAGCCATCTTCCCGGACAAACCAGGCACTTTCTCAATTGCTGATGCGCTGAACGACTGTTCTGTACAATTAACACAACACCGTATACTGCCCAGAAGTATGTGACACATCTTTTCAAGCTGGCTTATATCAGAGTAAGCTGCTGATAATGTGCAGTATTGCCTAGTACCTGTCCTGTCTTCATGCAGGACTTCTCCTGCCATCTCTCAATGATTTGAAATGATTCCTGGGAAAGAGATCTAGCCTTACACTTACCTCTTTCAGATTTCAAGGAATATAACAGGGCAATGGTAATATCTCATATGTATTGACCACTTCCTTTGTGCCAATCATTTGTTATCTCATTTGATCATCACAATGACCTTATAAGATAGTTACTATTTTCATGTTATCATTCTTATCTTGCAGATTGTAAGCCCAAAGCACAATGAGGCTAAGCTAATTGTGTGAGGTCACAAAGCAACCAAGAGGTACAGCTAGAATTTGACCTCTACAGTCTGACCCAAATGTAGAACTCTAGCCACTGAACCACATTGTAGGTGCCAGGGGCCTAAATCCTGTGTTGAGTGGGTCACAAATAATGCACAGAGATGGTTCTTACAATGTAAGAACTTGTGACTTCAGTTACACAAATTGCTGGGCTCCGTGGCTCAGCCTGTAATCCCAGCACTTTGGGAGGTCGAGACAAGTGGATTATATGAGCCCGCTGGTTCAAGACCAGCCGGGGCAACTTGGCGAGACCTTATCTCTACAGTAAATCAAAAATTAGCCGGGCATGGTAGCGCAGTGCCTGTAGTTCCTGGTACTTGGAAGGCTGAGGTGGAAAGATCGCCGGAGCCCAGCAGGTAGACGCTAGAGTGGTCATGAGTGTGTGCCACTGCCTTCCAGCCTGGGCGACAAAGTGAGACTCCAACTCAAAAAAAAAAAAAAGTTACCCAAATGTTGTGTAAAGGTAATAAAAACACACATCTAAAAATACACTCTCAAATAGATTTGTCTGTTTTATCTTACGCATACTAAAAAGGGCTTGGGGCATTAAGTGAAGGACACTTCATCACAATTGGGTTGCAGTGAGTAACACCAAAAACCAAAAACAAACAAACAAAAAGTCCTAAAATCAGTCAAGGAGATGTTTTAGAGAATATAGTTTGTAAAACTTTTTTTGAGGCCATTAGAATAGGCAGTAAATGTACTGTCCCCAAATCCTCCTCCTCTCCAATTGGAAGATAAAATCGCTATTATAATCATGGGTCACTTCAAGTACAATAGAACTTACTCTCTGTGGGGGAAAAAATGGCTAAATAAAAAGTGGGTTTTCTATCCATTGCTAATGATAAATGTCTGACCTACTTCAAGACCCTTTTGCTGGGGTTCAACTCATTTCCATGCCGTCAGGTCCAACATGCCCGTAATGGTGGAACACGAGAGGTACCATAGAATTCCGCGGATCATCACTTCCGCTCTACAGGCAGACAACACTTCATTTAAGTGGCTTCCCGGATATCTCACTGTGGATCTGATGGAAGGATTTAGCTTAAAGCTAGAGGTTGTAACCTTTCGTCTGTGAGATGGAGCCTTTGACCAGAGATGTAGCCCAGAAACTATCACGGCCAGCTTTGCGGAATCACAGTGACTTTCTCATTTTCACCTCCTCTCGTCAAGGCGCATGATAATAAAGAGATTTCTTCTCATGCACTGCAATTTTCTCTTCTACTAATCCAACATGTTCTCACTGCCTGTGTGAGAGAGCTAATTCAAAGGTAGAAATCCATCAGTGTCAGAAATCTGTGGCAAAGGAAGAACTGATGGATAATTTGGGAGAACTAGCCTGTGCTATGCTCACTGCTACCCTCCTACCTCCAACCCATGGTGATGACGAGATTGAGATATCATTATAGGTCAATTTATTTTTGTTTATTTATTTTTTAAGTATGTATGTATGAGTCAAGATTCCACTCTGTCACCCAGGCTGGAGTGCAGTAACATGATCATGGCTCACTGCCGTCTTGATCTCCTGGGTTCAGGTGATCCTTCCACCTCTGCCTCCTGAATAGCTGGGAATACAGGTGTGTGTCACCAGGCACAGCTAATTTTATTTTATTTTATTTTTAATGTTTTGTAGAGACAAGGTCTCTCTGTGTTGCCTAGGCTGGTCTTGAACTGCTGGGCTCAATCAGTCCTTCCATCTTGGCTTCCCCAAATTCTGGGATTATAGGCATGGACCACTGTGTCAGGCCCATAGGTCAATTTTGAAAGTTGGGATTCTCTTAGGTCACATGATCTTAGTTGAGCAAAAGCACTGAACAAAGCTGGATAAGTGTCATGCAGAAATACATATGATATGAATCAAAGTGTAAGAGTACTTGATGAGCAAAGGCAGAGTCCTTGATACCAGAATCAAAAACCCAGTAAGTCTAATAAGCTCTGCAAACTTTGAAAAGCAGATAAATGGATAATTCATTGTAGTATTCTTCTAAAGAGTGAATACCTATATGCCTTCTTGAAACAAATGCTATCTTCAGTCAAAAACTAGAAACAATCTGTCCCTCAACACGGGAATGGGTAATCAATTGTAGTGTTAATTGCATCACAAAGGAATAAGGCTCAACAAGAACAAAGAGTAAAACACTGATACATGGATTGATGAGGATTAATCTCAGAGATATTATACTGTGCTAAAGAATCCAGACACAAAGGAGTGCCCACTGGATTAGTCTTCATTTACTTGTAGTGCTGAAAAAACCAAAAACAAAACAGAGGTTAACCTATCAGACAGCAGATCAGTGTTCGCCCATAGTTAGTGATTGGGGCATGAAATGACTGAAATGTATACCACAATTAAGTTGGTTGAGTTTTTTTTAAAAGTGAGGATATTTTGAAAAATGCTATTTACCTGGAACTTTTTCAGAAGAGCCTCATCTCATAACACAAGGTAGCTTATGTAATGGTGAAGTGTTGTCTTTTGGCAACAGCATTACGGGTTATATTTCTGTTCTAGAAAATCTTCTGTAGGAATTTCGGAGCATTTTATGGTCTGCTTGATAAATCCTTTTTATTCTTTTGAGGTCCTCCTCACATTGAGAATGCACATGACACCTTGCAAGTTGAGGAGTCTGCAGCTGGGGTTTAAGATTTGACATTTGTAAGCTACAAGTACTAACATCTTCAAGATGTTGGACAAGTACTTAACATCTTCAAGGCTAAATTTCCTTATATCTAAACTGGAGTTAATAGTAAAGCCCTCTTCATAATTCATTGAGAAAAGTAAGAATTATTGTAAAGCACTCAGCATCATTTCTGTCCTGTAATAAGCTCTCTGTAAAGGCGAGCTTTTCCATTTGTGTAAACTCTTCTCTGAAACGTTTGCCAAATGCCTCCAATGGAGTGAATCCACATTCATCTATTACAGCATTCACTGGTTACATCACTGTTGTCGGGTAACCAAGCTGCCTCTCCTACTCTTGGGGATGATTAATCTTGTGTTTTATCCATCCTTGTCCCCTCAGCACCTCCTACCACACTTTTATATGGTACACTATCAATCAGTGTAGGAACGTCATTCTTGAAGCTTGAATAATCAACATTCCTTTCAGTCTCACACTTTTCTTCAGAGTGAGCCACAACAGAATCCAAGCCCTGTTTTTGGACCAAGCTCTGAAGCCTAAATGGATTTGAAGAATTATATAAGGGAAACAGGAGTTACACAGAGATAAAACAACATGTATTCATGCCTCTCCCACTCGTATTAGAAATATAAAAACCAGAGTGAAGTCCCTGGCGTGACTCTGGAGAATGCTTAGGCAAAGCTTCCATGGATTTTCTAAGGAGCGTGATCACGTGAAGAGAGTTCCCGCTCTTGAGGGAGACTCCAGAAATGCCTAAAGTTTGGTGCATCATATTTTTGGATTAGACCACAGGGCTTCTCCCTGTGGTACCCACTTATCATATTCATAAACACTGACTTGGTTTGCTAGCTTTTGTTCTCTGCGGAACCTCATCTCATGCTTGTTTTCAAGTAGTGATAGTTGCATTCTCTGCATACTTGAATACTTAAATCTCAATAGCCTATATTATAAATTTCAAGATTCTTACTTGCATAGTTATATATCCTTATGCTTTTTCTATGAAGTTAGTAGTAATTGCATTAATAATTATAAGAACAAACAAACAAAATTATGAAATAATAAATAAGTTAATAATTTGGCTTTGAGCATCATTTAACTTAAATGTGCATTTTTATATAGCAATTCATGGTAGCATGTTCTGTTTTCTTGGGTGACATCCTAATTCTGGATGTTTGTGGAGAAAAGAAAAGACAGGATCCATGTAAAGGTCTGCCTCTCTCTCTCTCTCTCTCTCTTTCTCTCATTCTTTCTCTCTCTCTTTCCCCTTCCACCCCACCAAACGGAAAAAGAAATCCTCAAGTAAAGATCAGTTACTACCTAGAAGCTAGAAGCATTTATCTCACCAAGACATTGCTGAAGGGCACTTTGCATATTATTAATATTGTTTGAGAGGCAGTCAGACACACCAAAACAAGCAGAAACCAAGATAAAGAAGATGCATTGATGTAGAACTTTAACCCAACCAAACCCACTTCTGAATCTGTCTGAGTGATATCGGCTCTGACCAATGACAGAAACACTAAATGCAAATATTTCTGTCTATTCTCTTTTCCACAACCCACAGACACTGCCACCTGCAGGTAGGGAGAGAAGTTGGGGATGACTTCCATTCTTCATGTAGTGCTCAACTGAGTAAAGCAGACTTCATGCACAACTTAAAAACTTTTGGTCAGAATAAAAGACCTTGGAAAATTCAGCACTTTTCAATATACCCGTGCAACTAAGTGAGGTAGTAAAATACCCTGAAAATGATTAGCCCTTTAATACTGCATGCTGTCAGCTTTAACTTCCTTTCTTGTTACGGCAGTAGGTGGGAAAGTGTTTCACCCATTACTACATGCTGCAGGCGAATTGGTTTATTCTCCGGTTCAACTCCAAAAGAGAAAGACAGGGTTGAATCAGTATAGAACACAGATGACCTTTGAGAAAGTGATTTTCCTCAATTGTAGCTGAGATCGTGCACAGAGATGTGACATGTGTTTGTAGCTCAACTAACCTGTCCAGTTTTCTCAGCAGTGGTAGACTCCTACCTGACAGAGTCCATCTGCCACGCCATGGGCTGTTACTGCTAAGAGGAATAGTCATGAAAAACAAAATCCTCTGCTAACATAATAGTATCACAAACCATTCATATGATGCAGAACAAAGATCCAATGATTGCTTTTCTATGTGACATTGTCAATTGTTACTTCAGAAGGGCAAATGCTTCTTAAAGAGTTCACTTAAAATTGTTTTGCAATCACTTCAGAATTCATCCCTGGCCTCACATCCCTCTGATTTCTTGGCAACTTAACATATATTCATGGGTGTTCTAGTATCTAACTATTTCAAATAGAGGGCAATTTTAAAGGCGAGCCAGTCATTTCCTTGGCATGTTTAACTGAGGAGTATGTTCTGTATACTCAGTGCTGCATTCTCTCTAAACATATCCTTTCCAATGGGTGATATGACTTGAATTTTTTTAGTACAACAGAGAGATAAAAAAGATAAGTACATGAACCCATTTTTCCTGCTACCCTCTACAGTTAATTTTAAAAGAATGTTTTTTAAAAAGAGGACCATTGCAATGGAAGGAACACAGTACCATGAGGCAGAAGGTGGCAGTTTTAATCTCAGTCCAGCCTCACTTGAGTCTTAGCTGATTTTAGGCAAGTGGCTTACATGGTGTTTCTCAAGATCACAGTGTGATAGGAAGATCCAGGATTTGAATCCATAACTGCCTCCCATATGAAGCATCCTGACCTTGTAAGGTTTTAGGATACAACCGCCTTCATTTTTTCCTCTTCTTCCTTCTTTCTTTGTGTAGCATCAATTTGCCTTGACTGGAATCCAAGGATGATAATACTTGATTACTGGGTCGTTGTAAGGGTTAAACGAGATCTTATGTGTGGAGTACTTGGCTATTTTGGTTCATAGACATATCTTGATAAATTAAGCCTCTCATCATCCTTCTTGCTAAAAATACTAAGTATGACTTCTATTTTTCCAACAGTTGCCTTGTACTCTACTGACATTAGTATATTTCCTACATAAATATGCTAGGGAATACAAATTTGTCTAGTTCCTATTATAAAACAGTACAATTGGTTTTTCTAGTTTCTAGTTTTACTTATTACTGCTGCATAATAAGATATCTCAGAGCTCACTTTTAGGGGCTAAATTGTGTATCCCCCAAAATTCATATGTTAAAGCTTAGTACCTCAGAAGGTGACTGTATTTGGAGACAGGGTATTTAAAGAGGTAATCAGGTTAAAATAAAGTTGCTATGATTAGTTCTTATCCAGTATGATATGTGTCTTTGTAAGAAGAAGAGATTAGGGATCACACACACACACACACACACACACACACACACACACACACACACACAGAAGACTGTGAACACACAGGGAGAAGACAACTATCCACAAACCACAGAGAGAGGACTCAGAATGAAACCAACCCTGCTAGTACCTTGACCTGGAACTTAGAGTCTCCAGAACTTTGGGAAAATAAATGTCTGTTGTTTAAGCCATCCAGTCTGTGGCATTTTGTATGGCAGCCCTAGCAAGCTAACACGCTTGCTAAATTAAAAGGATAATATCTACATTTTTCTTGACTCTTCCATTTGATCACGGCTCACAAAGATGACTGGATTCTATTTCACCCAGTGTCATTCACCTGGGAAGCTCAGAAGCAAGGAGCAGGAATCATCTGAGGTCCGTTCACTTACACAGCTAGGGGTTGGCTGGGACTTCAGCGGTGTTGTTGGCTATATGACCTACATGTGGCCTGGGTTTCCATAAGCAGCATGGTGCCTGGTTCCCAGGGTGAGAGTTCCCAGAAAGAGCTAGGCAGAAACTCTATCACCTTTTCTAGCCTAGCTTTAGAAGACATGGGGGGTGGGGAAGGAAAAAAAAACAGAATTTATTTATAAAAAATTGTGCATTCTTTTTTTTAACTTAATTTCATCATGAAGCTGTGGGTTACAAGTCAGGATTGTACATGAATAGCTTAGGTACAGGTGAAGTTTTGGACCTCCCATTGGACCTTACTTCACCTGGATTAGGATCAGGCACCCTTATTGATGTTATGTGCCTCCCCTCCCCTGGCAGTGTTCCACTACAGCCAATCCCTTTTTTGTAGTATTTTGATAGGTGTTCAAGGTCCACTTATGAGTGAGAACATGTGGTACTCAGTTCTTTGTTACATGTTTAAACTTGTCACCTTCAGAGAACTCTCCATTTGATGCAAAACACCTATGGAGACCCTCCACTGCTCAAAAGAGTTTTTGAACTTGAATTCATCAATTTGGATGCCTTTTAGTGCTTCTGCCATTTTTTGTTTTTTTTTTTTGTTGGTCTCACTTGTTCCACATCAGCAAAACATTTCCCTTTGAGAACCTTTTTTCATCTGGGGAAACAAACAAACAAAAAAAGTCATTTGAGGTGAACTTGAATAGGGAGTGTGGAGCATGGAAGTCATGCTGTTTTTGGTCAAAAACTGCTGAACACTCAGCCCAGTGTAAGTAGGTTATTCATGTAAATTACCTATCATAAAATGGGCAAACACATTGAAAGAATCTCCAAAAAAAAAAAAAATGCACTGAAGCCTAACGCAGCCTCTCACAATAATGCTAGCTGGTACACTGATGTCGATGGGTTCCTAGAATCCTGACCTAGTGCAGAAAGCCTGTACAATCAGGGACCTGCCCTTCAAAAGATAATTCTATTTTGGGGGGTTCCCCTAGTATAGTATCATGTTTTATTCATCAAAAGCAAGTCATAGTAGCCTGTCCAATTAAAGGGGAGAGGAATTAGTTTTCACTTTCTTATGGGAGTCATGTCAAAGATTTTGTAGCTACCTTTTAAAACCTTTCAAGTAGTCGAATCAAAACATCTAAACTGCAAACATATTAATTTCATGTTAATTAAGTGTTCACACAGTTATATGTGAAAAAAAATCCAACATTTAAAATTAGACTATCCAGGTACTTTTAATCGAGTATCTATAATGATTTCTGTTGATTTACTTTGAGGTTTCTTAATCTTTATTTCAGCTCTTCATTTCTTTCTAAGCAAAAGCAAGACAATTAAAATTCTTCATCACTGCTCTGAGGTTAGATTTTGTGTGACATTTCTAATTATTTGACAGCTATACACAATGTCTCTAAAATAGGAAAGAGGCATTGGATTATGGGAGGCACAAGCTATAACAGATGACACATGCTCTAGCATGAGACAGACTCTAAGCCCGCATTCCTTCTGAATTCAGAATTTGTCAGTTACTGGTTATCTGACCTTTGGCAAGTTACTTAACTCACCAGAGCTCCAGGTATTTCAACTATAGAGTGGGGCTAGTAACACACCTATCTCAAGAGAGTGTCGTGAGGATTAAGTAAGATATTGTATGTTAAAATCCCTCGCTTTGAGCCCAGCCTATTAATCATATCCCCATAGCTCTTTGAGGTAATAAGACACAGATCAAAATATCACAGTTCTAGTTTATTAAACAATATGATGGCCTAAAGGACGATAATCAGTTGTCCTTAAAATAACCCATTTGATCTGTGCCAATTGTCTCTTCCCCAAGTCTTTGCATGACACCAGACTAAACAGTGCACCAGGATTTCACAATAACACTTCACTATGGAGTAAATTTTGATGTCAGACACATTTTGCCCTTTTTCCAAAGGCTCTCCTGTATCCATATGGATTGGAAGTCAGGTATTATGGCACATCTTCAGTGAGTTCCACTTTTTAATCCAAGTGTAATTTACAAGTTTCTAACATTTTTCTCTTGTAGAAACTACTGGTTTTACTTATACTCATTATTATTGTAAATCAGTGTTACTGGTACAAGGAATTGATTATCCTCTGAATTTCTAAATGGTAATCAATTGGAGTGAGAGAAAGCAAAAAACCAAAATTATCATGGTGGAGATTCAAATGTTAGACTTTTTTTTTTTAACTTGGGTACTTGAAATTTCACCCCAAGTGTATTAGTGATAATTTTTGCATTTCATTTTCACTGCATTTATTTTTTGATTAATGTAGTTTCTATTTTTTCAGATAAGAGGCAAGAAAAGAAATAAATAAAGTTTTCAGACTGATTGCTAATTTATATGAATTCATGTATTCAAATTTATGATCTTTGAATCAAATACAAGTGCTCAATGCTACTTTTTAAATTTCTGACATTATTTACATAAAAGCCTTTTTTGAAATATCAAAAGAGATTATTTGTCATTGAAAAAGTCTCAATAGTACCCTGATACTTACTGAAGATGTTTTGAAGGTATGTGAGAACAAAATCCCATTTGGAAGTTAAAACTTGCCAGTAAAAAAACACATATGAGTAGAAATACCCAAATGGATTTTAGTATGTGTCAAACACTGATAGAACCGTTAATCAAAAGATCTATTTTATTATCAATAATAGCTGGCCGGGCATCATGGTGGTTTATACCTTTAATCCTAGTGCTTGGGAGGCAGAGGTTGGAGGGTTGCTTAAGGCCAGGAGTCTCAGACCAGCTTAGGCAACATAGTTGATCTTTGTCTCTATAAAAAAAAATAATAAAATAAAATAATTTTTTAATTTTTTTAAAAATTAGCCAGTCATGGTGGTACATGTCAGTTGACCTAGCTACTTGGAAAACAGAGACAGGAGGGGATTCCTTGACAGAGGAAGACTCTCTCTCTCTCTCTCTCTCTCTCTCCCTCTCTCTCTCTATATATATATATATATATAGTTCTTTATAGTAAAGGACAATTTATAACATATATTCTATTTTGTTGTTGTTGTTGTTCTAATGTCAGGCTTTCACTTCACTTTGCCACCAAAGCTAGAGTGCAGTGGCACAATCACAGCTCACCGCAGCCTTGGCCTCCTGGACTCAGGCTAGCCTTCTGCCTCAGCCTCCCAAGTAGCTGGGACTACAGGCATGGAACTACAGGCATATACCACTATACTCAGCTTTTTTTTTTTTTTTTTTTTGGTAGAGACAAGGTCATTATGTTGCCTAGTCTGGAATTCCTGGTCTGGAATTCCTGGGCTCAAGCAATCTTCTTGCCTCGGCCTTCCAAAGTGCTGAGATTACAGGTATGAGCCACTGCACCTGGCCTTATAACATATATTCTTATAAAGCAACATAGTTTTTCTGTTGCTGCTGTAACAGATTTCCACAAATGCTGTGGTTTAAAACAACACAGATTTATTCTTCTACAGTTCCAGAGATCGGGAGTCCAAAATGGATCTTCCTGGGCTAAAATCAAGGTGTCCACAGTGCTGCGTTCTTTCTGGAGGTTCTGGGGAACAATCCATTTCTTTGCTCTTACCAGCTGCAGGAGGACACCAGCATTCCTTGGCTCCTGCCTCTTTCTTCCGTCTGCAAAACCAGCAGCAGAATGTCTTCAAATCTTTCTCTGATAGTGGCTTTCCGCCTTCAATTTACGTATTAGAAGGATTCTTCTGATTACACTGGGGCCGTTCAGATAAACCTCCTTATCTCAAGATCCTTAATTTATTCACATCTGCAAAATCTCTTTTTTCCACGCAACACAACATATTAACAGATCCCAATGATTAAGATATGGACGTCCAGAAATACCAGGGTCAGTTGCACTGCCTACCACACATCCACTTTGAAATGATTTGCATTTGCTCCCAAAATATTTTCTTTGTTGATTTTTTTAAATACAGAAAATTTCTCATTTTTCTTTCAAAATCTGAAAGCATAAGCTTTGTGCTAAACCTCTCCACTGCTAATCAAAACCTTAAAGACTGGCATGAATTAAAAGTTGCAAAATTGTATCTTTAGGTAGAACAATAATACAACAAAATTTAGAAGAAATTCCAACCATTTGTTAAACATTTACACTTTTAATTACCATTTTTAAAGAAGGGAAGGAAATTTTGTGTAATTTTTTTTAATTAATGAAGGAAGTCACATTGTCACCTATTTATGTAAACAATCGCTGAACTGCTTATCAGTATTTGCCACAGAATTTTCTATTAGGAAGCTTAAACCTTGCCAACTTCTTTCTTATTCTAATTTACAAAAATATTGGCAGTTAAAGGTAGCTACAACATTTTAATTCTGTTCAACATTGTCATATTTGTTTGTTTGCCATGGGGGAATGACTAACAGTTAATCTCTATTATATTCAGAAGAACAACTTTCCTTGGACTAGAGAAGTGGCCTCTCTTGACATGGATTTTCTGCTTTTGTTCCCTCGTATAGAACAGTCATTCTCAGATGATCACTGGGGTGATTTTGCCCCTCAAGGAGCATTTGACAATGTCTGGAGACCTTTCTGGATGCTATGACTGGAAGGGTGCTGTTGGCATCATTTGCATAGAGGCCAGGGATGCTACTAAGCATTCTACCATGCATAGGACAGCCTCTACAGTGAATAATCATCTGGCCCAACCTGTTGATAGGGTCACAGTTGAGAGACCTTCACACAGAATGATCTGGACCTTGAGATGGAAGAATCTGTCAGCATTTCATTAACATATTGAATTAAGCATATTTGAAAGAAGAGTCTCTATGTACAAACAATACAAACAAGAGTCTCAAATCCCCTCAGGTTTCCTCCTTTTTCAGAATCTTAATCATCCCTAATTCTTACCTAAATCATTTCTCATTCTTACCTTAACCATCTCTCATTCTGGTAAGGCCCCATTGTCCATGAAGTGATTAAAAAAAAAAAAAAACATGAACCCAGAGGAATCCTTGATTCCTCTCTTTCTCTCATGGTGCACACTCAATGCACTCATAATTCTACCTTCAAGATCTATCCTCAGTGTGACCAGTTCTTTCCATCTCCACTGCCTCACCCTATTCTCAGCCACCATCATGCCTTGCCTGGGATCGGCCATGCCTCCTGGCTGGTCTCCCTTCATCCTTCCTTGCTCTTGGCAATGCATTATCCAGAAGTCAAAGTGTAAAGTTCACATCAGATCATGTCACTCCATACCAGGGCATCTCACTGCTAATAAAAAAGAATCCACACTTCTTACTAGTTTGCACCAGGCCCTGCCTGCCTGAGCCCACCTGACGCTGCTGCCTTGCCAGCGATGACTCCTTCCCATCCCTTACCACCCGGCATTTCCAGATCATCTTAGCTCAGAGGCAAACTCTGACATGACCTCGTGCTAGTCACATCCCATTACTGTTTTACTCTTCTTACGATTTGCCATTATCTGAAATTGTAGCTAATTTTGTGTTTATTTTGGTGTGTTACTTTCCTCTCCTCTCTTTCCCTACACACAAAAGTCCAGGAGGGCAGAGAGTGAGGACTGTGTTACCACTGTCTCTCTCACATATAATTACATACTACTCTATAGTGTGTGTGTGTGTGTGTGTGTGTGAGAGAGAGAGAGAGAGGAAGGAAGTTGATAAATTGATTTAATTAATAGTTTGGGGCCCTTTTCTGTGCTAAGTATTCCAAAGCACATCAGAATAAAGTAAAGGTCACAAATTGGATGAGGTCTCCTCAAGAATCCAGACATATTTTGCATACTGGGCCTCAATTTTTATTTTGTATCCCAAGACTACTTGCAAAGCTATCCTGCTCTACCATCTATGTCAAATTCTACTTCTGGGGATGAGCGTTTCCCTTCCCCATAAAACTCTGTTTAGACGACTCGTCTCCTAAGAATTTCAGCAGAAATGTTCTCTTAGCTGTTGCAATTAAATTTGATCATAAATAACACTACAACCTTCTTAATCACTCTATTTATTTATTTATTTGTTTGTTTGTCTGTTTGTTTGTTTTAGAAACAAAGTCCCGCTTTGTTGCCCAGACTGATCTCTAACTCCTGAGTTCAAGCATTCCTCCCATCTCAGCCACCGCACCTGGCCATTCTTCTTAATAGCTTTAAAAAGAAATAACTTTATCTGGTCTCCATTGCAAATGCCACACATTGTGGGATCAGTTCAAATAATTCAGAGGTGTATAAAATTGCAATCCGTAGTCACTACCAGCCTACCTCTTTTAATTGCATGTATCCCTTTCATTAAGGTGAGATGTGTCAGTTCCCTGAGGAAAGGGAAGGTGTCTATCTTGCTTGATATCGTGCTTATGTTCTGAGAGAAGTGCCTGTCACATATGGTCTTTTAGTAAATATCTGTGGCATGAATGAGATAATATAAAGAGAAAGCAGTTAGCATAATATGTGACACCTGGCAGGTGCCCAATAAGTGATTCATATGGCATGGGAGAGATATCAAGCTTATTATCCGCCTCCTGCTAGTAAGGAGACCATTTGGGGAACCCACCAAAGGCACCGTTGTAGAGAAAGAGACAAGCTTCAGGGAACAGAGAACCAGTTCCTTCCTCAGACAGGGACTCCCTGAAAGTACTGAATGGGTCTTGTGAGGAAGGCTCATGTCAAAATTAATAACATCTTTCTAACAAGGCTCAGGCATTTAACTAAAATGAATTTAATACCAAGGCTAGTCTTAGGTATTGAGGTGCCAGAGGCAAGAGCTGACCAGTCATGGGAACCCTGTCAGTGATAAGAGTCAGCGCAAGTGCTGCTTACAGGGACCTCAGAAATCAAACAAATAGCTTGCCTCACCTGGAATAAGATTTACAGTAGGCATAGATATGATGGTTGTAAGATTCTTTTTTAAAGCCCTATTTGGATGCTTTCTGTGTGCTGCTTAAAACTGAGGAATGAAGGATTCATTATATTGTTATTTTTTAGGCAAGCCATGTTTTTGCAGAAAAATGACTACAAACTTAGTATCCGACCCTGAAAAAAAGCCTAACGTTTGTCTTGAGGTAATACCTCTTTGCTTATATTAAATAATGCAGCCTAGCAAAAGAACTAACATTTGAAAGTAGCTTCTTTGTGATAAGCAAACTTGTCACTGTACCATAACCTAGGTTCTCCATATGACAGAGAACCTAGGTTACAAAGGGCACTAAATAAATATCTTTTATATTTATTTCTGTATTTCATTTTGTGTCATAAAATAAGAAATTAAAAATGAGTTAACACTTATTTCTCTTAACTTTTTTCTATCTAAATTAAATACATATATTCTTACATTGCCGTTAGAGTCTGAAAAAAATGAGAAATTCAGAATGAGTTAATATTTATTTTTCTTAACTTGTTTCCCATCTAAATATTTTTAAACAAATTCTTACATTTCTGTTAGAATCTGATAGTTGCTCAAAGTTGCAAAAACACTTCTTTCATTTTAGTCTAACCAATTTATTTCCATTCCTGTCTTAAAAGAATTTTTCCTTCTAGAATTACCTAAGACGGAATTTTTTGCCTCTGTTTTTATTTTTAGGAGTCTTTTTTAAAAGTCAAAATCAGCAAATTGCTCTCATAGTAAATGCAAAATCAAGACTCTCATTTAATGTTGCACCATCTTTTTTATGGGCTCATATTCTCTGGGAATGTTGCCCAGGTGCATAAGCGCCCTGTAATCAGAATCCCTATGGCTAAACACTAAAGAAACATTCCTCAGCTGGGCATGGTGGCTCACCTCTAATCCCAGAACTTTGGGAGGCTGAGGTGAGAGGATTGCCTGAGCCCAGTTGTTTGAGTCCAGCCTGGGCAATGTGGCAAGACCTCTCTCTACAAAAACATTTTTTTAAAAATTACCCAAGTGTGGTGCCACACACCTTTAGTCTCAGTACATGGAAAGCTGAGATGGAAGGATCACCTGAGCCCAGCAGGTCAAGACTGCAGTAGCAGAGAGCGTGCCACTGCACTCCAGCCTGGGCAACAGAGTAAGACCCCGATTTTCCCACCAGCCCCACAAAAAACACATTCCTCTTCACTGGAGCTCATTTCCAATGAAGTCTAAGTTGCTAGTAGGTTCAGACATTGCCAGAAACTTTGTGCTTAGGGTGGAAGGTGACATCATCTTCCATATGCAAAATTGTAGGAATGGGTGTATCTTTCTCAGGGAAATATAGCTAATACTACATAAATCTGATTTCACAGGCTCTAGAAATATATCAACCAAATAAAGCAGCTATGGATTGAATATATTATTAACACTTAAATTGAAATATAAATTACTGATTGATTCATTTAACGTGAAAAATGATGTATTACACCAATACCCATGGACAATGCCTATTTTTTATTTGACCAATATAATATGATCTGGTAAACTCTGTAATAAGTGAACTAGATCACAAAGAAAGAGGCACCTAGAACATAAGTTGTGATTCATAGGTGTTTGGGGGACATTCCTTAAACACTCACTGCAGATGTTTTTTAAATTGCCTTTTAAAAATTCTAGACATTTAAAAATAAACATTTATATAAGAATATCTAATATGCAAATAAGAAACTTTACATAATTTTCATATGCATTCAGCTTTCAAATTCTTATTTAAATGAAGTTGTGAAGTTTACAAAAGATGTTATGTAATTATCTAGCTTTGTAAGTTAGTTGTAAATCCCTGACATTTGTGTTACGGAAGTCAGTCCTTTAGTTTTGATAACTCGACAAATGCTTGCTTAATCAAGTTTGTCCTTAATGGTCCATAAGAATCAGTACCTCAAAGCTAAAGATCTATTTTATGAAATCACTAGGCGTTTCTAGTTTTGTTAGAAGAGTTGTAAATTCAAGGTCTGTGATAGTAGAAGGAGTTTTTTTTTGTTTTTTTTTTTTTTAATGCCCTTTCATTTAATTCATCTTATGGGTTGAAATCCTTGTAGTTGATTGCAGTGGTCATAGAGACAGAACAGCATGGGGTGGTGATGCTCATAAATGACTCTGGGTGACTTGAGGAACTGTGATAGCATTAATAAGTAGTAAAGTCAGAAGGTGGAGCTGGTGTCAGAGGGAACATTGTAAATTTGGCTTGAGAAGCAGTAAGTTTTAAAGTTGTCAGTAGGCAGATGAGAGAGTTTATCTTTGGGACAGTGTTGATGCTGAAAAGAATGAGTCGCTGTTGTATTTTTTTAAAAGATGGTGATTGTGAGAACTTTGGAATTAAGATTTGCAGAGAGTGTGAGAGCAGAGATAGAAAAGGATCAGTACTGTGGTTTGAATGTCTGTGTCTCCTCCAAAATTTGTGTTGAAAATCCCCAGTGTAACATTATTAAGAGTTGGAGCCTTTAGGAGGCGATTATAAAAGAGCTGGAGGGAGGCAGTTCAGGCCTTATAGTTCTTCTGTCCGTATACCGTTTGAGGACACGGAGTTTATTCCCTTTGCCTTTTCATCTCTTCTGCCATGTGAAGACACAGACTTCAAGGTGCCATCTTGGCATCAGAAACTGGGCCCCTCCCCACTCACAGAACCTGTCGGTGCCTTGAAGTTGGACTACCTAGTCTCCAGAACTGTGATAAATAAATTTCCCAGTTTGTTTATAAATTATCCAGGCTGTGGTATTTTGTTATATCAAGACAGGAGGGGATGCAATCTTGGGTAAAACACATTTAGAAGAGGAAGAGTATGGAAAAACAAAAACAGTGGTCAAAAGAGAGAAAGAAGAAACAGGAACGCAGACCCTGAGCAGACAATTAATAAGCATTTCTCGGCCGGGCGACATGGCTCACGCCTGTAATCCCAGCAATTTAGGAGGCCAAGGTGGGCAGATTGCTTGAGCCCAGGAATTTGAGACCAGCCTACACAATATAGCAAAAAATTTTAAAAATCTGCCAGACATGGTGGCACATGCCTGTAGTCCCGGCTATTCGAGAGGCTGAGGTGGAAGGATTGTTTGAACCCAGGTGATCAATGCAGAAGTAAGCCATAATTGCACCACTGCATCCCAGCCTGGGCGACTGATTGAGACCCCCAACTCAAAAGAAAAAAGAAAAAAAAGAGTTTGTCAAAAGTGAGAACCACAGTATTAGTCAAAAAGAAGCGGGAAAGACCAGAAATATGTGTATCTTTCAAGCATAAAAAAGATGGCATTTCAAGAAGGAAGAGGAGGTCAACAGTATTATCCACTTGTCAGTTTTGTTTATAGCAAGCTCAGCATCCTTCCCTGCTGTTTTGCTGTTCTTTGCTTATCAGCCACGGCCTTGAGATGCCTCGAACACTCCTTTGGACTTAATCTAGTGATGATGCAAGTTCATTTTCCTACCATGATAGTCTTAACAAAACGTGAGTGGAGCTGGCGTGGGGTGTGCTGGTTTTTATTTCTCTAGGTTTTATTGACATCATTGCCAGGACCCTAGAAGGCAATGTAAATGTAGTTATTTCTTTGGAATGATGGGTGTTCACAAAGACTTCTGTTGAAAAGAGTTGCAGGATTTAAAGAATAGCATCTTTTCCCCGAATGTGCTATTGGGCACATTGGTAACAAAATAGCTAAATATCAATGGAAGCTGATGGCAAAATTTCATATGGCATAAGATAATTTAGGGTCAGCATAGACTTAAAGATACAAGACTTAAAAGCTCTATTTGTCTTAAACTAAGCTCAATGTCTGGCTAAATTGGCATGTAATTCACTATAGGTAGCATGTCTGGCTACCTATAGTGAATTAACATAAACCTCACGCAAGAGGTAAGCTTGGGCAGACTCACAGGGTGTGGCACTTCATTCTGGATTTTTTTTTCTTTTTAGTTGAGGTTTCACTTTGTCACTTAGGCTGGAGGGCAGTGGCACAATCACGGCTCATTGCAGCCTTGACCTTCTGGGCTCTGGCAATTCTTCTGCCTCAGTCTCCTGAGTAGTTGGGACTATGGGTGTGCACCACCATCCTTGGCTAATTTTTTAATTTTTGTGGAGATGAGATCTCGCTATGTTGTCTAAACTGGTCTCAAACTCCTAGGCTCAAGTGATCCTCCCACCTCGGCCTCCCAAAGTGCTAGGATTCCAGGCATGAACTACCACACCCAAACCATTCTGGGATTTTTATTTCCAGTCTTCTATCTCAGGGTATGCAAGCTTCTAAGATATGTCCCTTACATATTTATCTCATATCTTAACAGAAGTTTTTTCTTTCCAATACCTTAAATCTCTCATACTTTCCTTTTCCACTTGTTTCTGTAAATAAAATCCAGATTCGCCAAAGAATTTTGTGATTCCCAGTCTCACTCAACCTCATCTCGTGTCTTTCTGGTCCTCTCTGTCCAACAAACACTTCTCAGTTTCCAAACCTGACAGCTTATTATCTGGTGGCAAAAGTAATGCATGACCATAGTAAAATTGTAAAAAAAAGCAGTGCCAGGAGACTGGGCACCCAGAGATAAATGGCTGGATGTCTAGAAGAAAACTTGTTGGTTCAAAGGGTATGCAAGTTTTTACAGCTTTTATTTTACCAAATTACCCTGCAGAATGGCTCTATTAATTTACACTCTGCCAACATGGTTAATGGACTGTAGTGTAATTGTCTGTTTATCTATCTGTTTTCTTCATTAGGCTATAAGCTCTTCAAGGACTTTTTAATCTCTCAATGCCCAGCATCTAACATTTAGCCTGACAGTGTAGACACTTAATAGCCCACCTCCCTCTCCCAGCTCTAAATTCTCTGAAGCCCCAAGCAAGAGAAGTAATATCATAGAATATAGAATATATGAATGAATGATAAGGTACAATCGGTGGCAAAATGTTCCAGAATTTTTCCCTAAAACTCAACAGCACAGTCATAGCTCTCATATAATATCTAACATCTATGTTTTAATTCGACCATGCATTGCACTGTATTGTATTTTTAATAAGTTGCTTTAGATAGCTCTATGACAAGTATTGTTTAAGCCAAATTAGCACTGAATACTGAAGTTGCATAGATATATGGGTATATGTGCATGGATGTTTCAAATAAGTATCTCCCCAAATCCAACTATATTTGTATATAACATTGCAATAACTTCCTTCAGGATGGAAATTTTGAGAGCGTGTTACTAAGGTAATCACTTCAAAATGGTCATGTAAGATGATAGTTATTTTTATTATTATTATTACTGCAAAGGCATCTAGAATGGTAAAATGAACATTGGAGATTCATAAGAGGGAGGGTGGAAAGGGGTGGAGGGATGAAAAATCTTCTGTTGGGTACAATGTACACAGGTGGGGGGGTGGATACACTAAAACCTAGACTTCTTCATACTATATAATGTATCTGGCCAGGCTCGGTGGCTAGGCTGTAATCCCACACTTTGGGAGGTCAAGGTGAGTGAATTGCCTGAGCCCGCGGGTTCGAGACCCGCCTGGGCAACTTGGTGAGACCTCATCTCCACAATAAATCAAAAATTAGCCGGGCGTGGTAGCACGCGCCTGTAGTTCCAGCTACTTGGAAGGCTGAGGACGAAGGATCGCTGGAGCCCAGCAGGTCGAGGCTGCGGTGGCTGGGAGTGGCCACTGCACTCCAGTCTGGGCGACGGAGTGAGACTCCAACTCAAAAAATAAAAATAAATAAATAAATAAATAAATAAATAAATAAATAAATAAATAATGCATCCATGTAACCCAAAACTACTTGTACCACTAAAGCTGTTGAAAAAAGATATGTCGTGTCACATTATAGTTTTCTTTCTGGGACAAAAAGTAAATAAATCTCTAAAGTTCCTCAAAAACATGCGTCTGCTTTGAATGTGTAATCTTTAGTAATATTATAAAATACATATTAAAATGCTTTCCTTTGAAGAACAAGAACTCATAAGGATAAACATCCAAGATAATGTACTTAAAACATGTCTGGATCAATTATTTATATTTTAAATAAATGAATATGTGGTAAGGATATGAGGATTTTAATGAGACGTGAGCAACAACTGATAAATGAGTTTCAATGGGCATATGAAGAATAAGTTAAAATACAGTGAAACAACTGCTATAATAGAGATTAAAAACAAAATTCTGTGGGGAAAATAGGAGGAAACAGCTCATCCTAGAATGATTTCATGTGTCAAGGTCCATTTGAAATGTCATTTTCATTTCAAAAATTGTTCTAATGATCCCAACTGGGAAATGGTGTTCTTAACTACTGGAGTAATTCAGCTGCACCTCTTCCTACAGAAAAAGCACTTATTGAGCATGTGCCATGTGCCAAGTACATAGGCATGAACAAATACTTCAAGCTGACAACGATCTGTAATGTCTTTTTTCTTTTTTTGAGTTGGAGTCTCACTCCGTCACCCAGGCTGGAGTGCAGTGGCACGCTCATGGTCACCCCAGCATCGATCTGCTGGACTCCCACCTGTAGTTCCAAGCAGCCGGAACTACAGGCATGCTATCATGCCTGGCTAATTTTTTATTTGTTGTAGAAATGAGGTGTTGCCAAGTTGCTCGGGCTGGTCTCGAACTCACAGACTCAAGCAATCCACTCGCCTCAGCCTCCCAAAGTGCTAGGATTACAGACTGAACCACCGAGATTTTTACATATAACATTTCAAGTCTAGCCCATGCTTTATAAATGTTTATATATGTTTTATGGATATATAAATAAATAACCTTAAAATATGTATTGTTTTTATTTTGCACTGTGCTTAATACAGGTCTTTTGAAGGAATAAATTATGGATAAGTAATGAATTTAGATATTCAATTATTCATAGAGAGCAAAATTATGTGAGCAGATTTAAGCTACAGTCACCTGACAGTCAAAATACATTTGGCAAAACCATAGTGAAGTCAAAATTAGAAAAGGGGCAAAATGGTGAGAAGGGTTAAAATGGCTAAGAAATAAAGTATTAATTTATTCTTAATGAAACTGAGTCTCTGCAGTGTTGTCTTTATTTTTCATTAAGGGCCAGCTATATTTAATGAAGAAAATGGATTCTTAGTGCTCGTAAAAGTATGCCTATCCATCTAAGACCTGCACTAGATATAATTGAAGTTTCCTCATTGGTGAAATGTAACAAATTGTCAATCCATGAGTGATATCATCCATATTAATATCCTCAATAATATTTTCTTACATTGGCACTGAAATAGTTGAGGTAGGGTAGGACTATTGGAATTTTTTAAAGAGTAAAATAACAACAAATACAAAGCACTGTCAGATTCTTTTAGGAATATGAAAAAGTATCAAAGTGATTTTTTGGACTAGTTTGGAAAAAGAAAGATTACAGTAAAAATAGAAGGGAAAAAAAGAAAGTGACCTACCTAAAGTGTATGAAGAGAGATGAGATTTATGCCAGTGATGCAGCTGCTTAGTGTATTCCTGTTCCGTTTGCTTTTCATCATGAAAAAATATAGATAAAGCATTGTTTAATTGTTTTATTTATGAGATCATATAGAAGGTTCTGTAGTTACTTATTGAAATAGTTCTAAGTGCATTCTCTCAGGATGAATCAAATACTGAATTTAACTGAAATAAAAATCATGATTATGCCAAAGTTTTGTGGTTTTGAATTGGCAAAAATGTTCCCAATATCAGTATCAACACTTTTCATTCTAGCAGTTTCTCTGACTTTAAGAATGTGATACTGTTTTGGATTTCAAAGAGTAGGGTTGGAATAATTGGAAGACCTACTGGAATGACAAGATCATGCTGTGGAAAAGGCACAAAAATCCAAGCTTGAATACTAAGAAGTTAGAAAGAACTTAAACAAAGTGGGGTGTGTGAGGTAGCATTGCTGAGATTTGTTGGTTGCTGTAGAAAAGCTAAGCAGCTGTCCCCAGTGCCAATCCCAATGGCTGTTACCACCTCGTGAAGTCTCGCCATTTGGAAAGTGTCAAGCTTGAAGTAAAAATATTTTATTCTGACCTTGAAAACTTGGCTTAGCTGTATTGAAGTATTATGTAGAACCTGTCCCATTTTCTCTCTCTCTCTCTCTCTCTCTCTCACTCTCTCTCTCTCTCTCTCTCTCTCTGAGTTAGAGTCTCACTCTGTCATTCAGGCTGGAATGTAGTGGCAGTATCACAGCTCACTGCAGCCTGAACCTCCTGGGTTCAGGCAGTCCTTCCCCCTCAACCTCCCAAATAGCTGGGACTACAGGCACATATCATCACACCCAACTAATTTTTTTATTTTTCAATTTTTTTTTTGTAGAGACAAAGTTTTGCTATGTTGCCCAGGCTGGTCTTGAACTCCTGGGCTCAAATAATCCTCCCATCTGGGCTTCCCATAGTGCTGAGATTACAGGCATGAGCCACCATGCCCAGCTTCCTTTTTCTCTTCTGAATGATGGCTAGCAGAACAGTGGTAAAGTAGACTACACATTAAAATGAGAACTAATCTCTCTTGCATCGCATAATTTCTATGTGATTTTGAGAAAAGAGTAACAAAGTAAAAGGCCACAATAATAAATGAAATTTAGCTTGGATAAATTTCAAGAATGACCACAATGTGACTATCCACAATGAATTAGTAGCTTTGGATTAAGTAGATATCTGAAAAATAATTTCAACAAATGAATCAAATTATTATGAGTTAACGAATGGGAGATAAGATAACTGAAGACAGAAAGTTACTGAACATGGAAATTACACCACTAGAAATATTTATGACTTTGAATTTGAGATGATTTTATCTGATGTGCTATATAGAATTTACATTTGAGCACTTCACTGATACTGAGACATCTTATCTGTGAAGATAGCTACATCGACCTTAGGAGTAAAGAGATAATTTTGGGAAAATTATAGCAACACTTCTAAATACATCTTCCACAGTAATGAAAGAGCCTCTGTGGGAAATCAGTGACTTCATGATATGATTTCTGAATCTTTAGTGTCTAAAATGATACAATCCTATTGAATTTACGAAGGATGAGATCATAAAGCCAGAATAACTTCTAGGCTTAATGATCAGTTTAGTTTACTTATTGTGTAGAAATAAGAAAATTGCAGTTGATTTCAAAGGTAGCAAGCTTTTCTATCTAAAACGAAAAATGTAATTGGCCTATAAATGAACATAACTAGATCTAACTACCAAGATGGCACCAGAACATTCTGATTGTGAGGTGTGGCTCCTGGCCAGGAGTACATCTGGGTACCACTCTATAACACAATCCATATGACCTGACTGATACCAAAACAAAACCAAGAATGCAATGCCTTTGAAGCATCTTATGGAGTTAATGAGTCTATACTAGAAAGTCCTTTTTGTTTTGCTGTTTCTTGGTTTTAGGTATTTCAGTATCTATTAAACAGACGAGGCCAACTAAAAAGTTAACAAATATGTTACATGATTTTTGGATGTTTTCCAAGTTGAGTTCACTTTCTTTGCTTGATTAACTTCCAGTCATTTATTAAGTGGAAGATATTAGCCAGTCAACTTAGTTTTATGCAACATGTTTTAAGTTACATGAGGCTATCATAAAAATCCAGAAAGGATCTGGGATATAGCAGTCATTTTTTAAAAAATTAAATAGAATAGGCTGGGTGTGGTGGCTCATGCCTATAATCCCAGCACTTTGGAAGGCTGAGGCAGGAGGTTTGCCTGGGCCCAGGATTTTGAGACCAGCCTAAGCAACACAGCGAGACCTCATCTCTACAAAAAAAAATTTTTTTAATTAGCAGGGCTTGGTGGTGCATGCCTGTCATCCCGGCCACTTGGGAGACTGAGGTGGAAGGATCACCTGAGCATAGGAGGTCAAAACTGCGATAAGCCATGATCTTGTCATCACTGCACTCTAGCCTGGACAACAAAGTGAGACCTCAACTCAAAAAACAAAGGAGGATATTTTCTAAGACTGCTGAATACAGCCTACATGCATAGTAGATTGCAGATTTGATACCTCTTAGTCTCTCTCCTAGATGAGAGAGATTCCCTCTTGGTGGTATCCCTGGGCAAAAAAAGGTCACTTTGTGTACAGGAGATTCAAACCAATATTAATTCCTACAAGGTACGGAGTACAGATTAGTCTTAAAAAACACTTCTTAATTATCTGATCATGTGGTTAGAGTGTGTAGGCTGATAATTAATAAGACTGACCTGCCATCTGAAGACCAGGATCCTCCCCTGAGCCCAGTCTAAAGTGCAGTACATTCTCCTATCAGATGCTTTTGGTTAGAAGTTTCTTCCTGAAGTTGACAGGAACATAAAAATTGCACAACATTTAATTTTTCCTTGAAGAAATACTTATATTTTCAGAACACATAGCCCTTAATTAGAGTAAATTACTCCTGATGGAATAAGCATTCTGCAAAAGCAGGAAAGAAACCAAATTTAATTTCCCAGTGCCATAGGGAGGTCTTGACTATTCAAAAACTGTCTTTAAATCTTAGGAACTATGCTTTCAAGGGCTAAGCTAATAGAACTGAGCAGGAAATAAGCCTGATTAGCATTTTGTAAGTAATTTTGAGCACAAAAGATATATTTACAATAATAGCCAAGACTTATCATCCACAATTGAACCCGACACTAGCAAAACGAAAAAAGTAAATTGAATCCATTAAAATGACATCAAATAAATTATGATATTCATTTTCTTGTACACTGCTTATCACTTTTTAATTTTAAAAAATATGGTTGATATTACTATATCCTAATAAGGGGAGTGGGTTAGCATTGATTTGGATGACTTATGAAACATTTATGTACTCACTACTCACTTATTCTTAATTCCTCACACAGCTTTCTCAAGGCCCCTCACTTTAATACTGCCTGTCAATTGCTGCTGCTATCTATAATAAGGAGGCCTAGAGGGAAGGTATTGTTTTTCTTTTTCCCAAACAGTTTAAAAATATAACCTCTGGCTTTTTTCTAAGGAATTATTTTGCATCCTTCCAGGTGGCACAGGGTGTTTGAAGTGATTCTGTGGTTATAAACACATTGATAGCTCTCAGTAAATGTATACCTAATAACCATATTAGTCACCAGTTTTGGAAAGGAAACAAGAATTTTATGGAGCTGTGGTTATAATCAAAGAAATAAAAAACGCTTTTGAGAAGAATTTTATTTTTTATTGTTGTTATTTTTTGAGTTGGGGGGTCTCACTCTGTCACCCAGGCTGGAGTGTAGTGGCATGATCATGGCTCACTGAAGCCTTGACCTCCTGGGCTCAAGCAATCCTCCCTCCTCAGTCTCCCGAGTAGCAGGGACTATAGGTACGGACCACCACATCCAGCTAATTTTTTTTTTTCCTGTAGAGATGAGGTCTTGCTATGTAGCCCAGGCTGGTCTGGAACTCCTGGGCTCAACCAATCCTCTCACCTCAGCCTCCCAAGGTGCTGGGATTACAGGCGTGAGTCACCATACCAGACCTGAGTAGAACTTTAATACAGGCGTTTTCTCACTATTTATAATATGTACTAGATATCTCTAAGATTACACTTCTATGATTGTTCATGATACTTTGCAATGAAGACAAATTTGTGGGAGAGAATAAGCCTTTCACTTTCTGTGGAATGTCTGTTCTTATCCTGAATTATTGGAAGCAGTCAGTGAAAAGTCAAAGGTGTCTTTTTTTTCCCTCGCCCTATGGGTAAAGATTTGCCATTTGATAATGGCAGTCTGCTATTCTGTCTTTCCTAGGAACTTGCTATGGCCACATGGAGTCACCTCCCTTAACAGTAGCCTGTGTCTCTTGCTTATATCTGAAGACCACCTGCAGTCTTTTTTCTACCAACAAACCACACATTCTTTTTTTCAAGAAACCAGTAACTCGGTGAAATTCATAAGATAAAACCATACCATTCTGTAAAATCATTACATTTTTTAAAAAATCCTATACAGGAGGAAAAAAAATAGATGCCTATGGGGGAGAAACATAGATATCAAGATGATTACAGTAAAACCAGTCATCACTTCGGTGACCATAGTTTTGTCACATATGCTAGCCGTCTGCCTCACAGAATTAGGCAGGCATCTTATGATTCCAGAGGCTGTGTCCCAAATATTTGCCGTGGTTCCTGATGGTTTCTATGCCAACAGTAGATTATTGTATTGCGCTGGAACTAATCTCTCCCTTCTCCAAACCACCAGGATGCTTTATCCGTATCTCTTTTGTGGTACTTAACGGTACAGGTTTATATTATACTATTTGTGTACATGTCTTATCTCTTCTGTTATAGACCATTAAGATAAGGAATTTGAGCTTGGTTCTGAATACTTCGATAGCTTGTTTATTGTACATGATCAATAACTATTTGGTGAAGGATGGGTGCCTGGGTTTGTGGGTCCAGTTTCTGAGTCAAGATTGTTATACTGAGTGCTTTTTGTTGTTCCCTAAAGGAGTGCCATAGTGGGATCATTTTTAGTAAAAACTTAGAGTGTGAGTCAGGGCTATTTTTTACTTTTTCCCTCTAAGCTCGTCTGCGTGTATGATTTCTATGCATGACATTCATCAGTAATTTGTTCCAGATTGCTCCAATAGCTAGCATATCACAAATAAGTGTATAGTTTTCAGTTATAAATTTTACTTGTTTTTGCTTAGAAAGTTTTATTTTGTGGGAGACAAAAAAATTTTATTCCTTTCTTCTGAGACATATTTCCCATCCTTTCTGGAATTTTCTTTTTCTTCAGTTCTAATAACAAAGACTCCATTTCTTGACTACTAAGCTATGTTTGCCATAGTTTATTATGTGATTGAAAAAAATTGAAATAATGCAGAAATCTAAAATTAGTAGTGGGGCAAATGTTCCCTGGTAATTAAATTTACCTTATTAAACCCTGTAACACTGGTAGGACCTTTTTAAAGAAACACAAAGGAGAAAAGCTAAATTATGAATCTATCAGTAAAAATATAAAGGTAAGGTTTTTTAAAAAGCATTAAAATATAAAAATAGTATTAACAACTAAAGAAAACCTGCATCCTCAAGTGGCTATTGATAAATATACCACGCTTTTAGTCTTACTGCCCTATTCCTTTAATGTTTAATGTATACTGCTATATGCGTTTTATTATTTAAAATGTACTGAAAGTACAAATCAGAAAAAAGCAAATTATACTGATGCCATTATGTTTAATATGTTTTATGTTGTGAATCAACCACCGGCAAGGATTTTTCTCATTTCAAATGTAGGTGAGACTACTTTGGTTTTCATTCTGTATATCTCTATTAACATCTGAACCTCAAGAGAAATTACCTTTAAATTGGCAGTTGCACCTTGGCCATGCAATATGCTGACTCTCCCTCTTCACAACCCTTCATCCGTCAGAGAAAGATTTGCTCAACCGAGTCCCCCTGCAGAAATATAGCTGTGGTCACCAGCTGTTTGAGGCAATGGATTGAAACAATTGAAAGACTCTAGGAATTTGGTCCCTATACAATCAGTTGCTTCTTGAAAACATACACACCTTGTTCATTAACCATTTACAGATACGTGTGTATATGTGGGTGTGTGTTTGAAAACATGTATACCTTGTTCATCAACCATTTGTACATATGTGTGTATGTGTGTGCATATGTGTATAAGATGTACTTAGACAGATGTACAAAGCCATCTCCATACCTTCATACCATATCTATAAGTTGCACTGGTATTTGGTCTAGGGTGAATGTTGATGTGAGAAACATTTCAAAAATATTTATAGGGGCAGTATCCTACCTAATGGGTAGCAAGGGAAATTATAGCACTCCGAAAATCACAGAGCTACATTCTCGCCTAACCTTTCGTGGATTTTCTAAATACTATTCCATGAGCTCATATGAATTTAATAATCAAGAAAAAGTAGATGTTTTGTTAATATGAATCTGAAATTGGGCACTGCTTACATGTGATCTCATTATATAAACATTTATTTGTCTATATTAAGGTCTATTTTCCGTTTAGTTATACCAATAATTAATTAACAATAAAGTTAGACATATTTAGACAGAAAGACAAACCAAATGATGGCATTTACAAGGTGCCCTGGACAGGAAGACAGGCAAATACACACTCTTCAGTTCACTATGATGATGCGACTTCTTCTGTAATAGACTGAATTGATATTGTTTTTTTGTTTCTTCTGGACAACTAAGTGTTTGCTGCATGTTTTCCATTAGATTTCAAGATTTGGGATATCCTTTCTGAATTCCTGTTTGGTCATAACTCTAGCTTGCTAATTGGCCCTAAAACACAATTTTGTTTCTATGAATGTTCCAATCTGTAGTTACTTCAGTCGCTGAAACAATTCTAAAAGTTATGAAGTTGCGTTATCAATGGCTTTGTCATAAGATTAAGGTTTATGTGTTCTCTGCATGCAGAGAACATTATTTATTTTGTTGAATTAATTCCTTATTATTGTTAGGTTCTTTTTATTTAATAAATGACTATTTATTTATTTATTTATTTGATAGAGACAGGGTCTCACTATGTTGCCTAAACTGGTCTCAAACTCCCGGGCTCGTATTTCTCCTGCCTCAGTCTCCCAAAGTACTAGGATGACAGAAATGAGCCACCATGCCCCATCTTTGCTTTAAGTTCTTTATAGTTGAAGCTCATATACCTCATATATGCTCCTCAAACTACTTGTTGTTCCACATACGCATTATATTATGGCAAACTTTAAAAAAGTGACTGTATGATAAAAATAAATATATGGTCGGTGTTTGTGGATGGTTGGGTGAAACAGTTGTGATCAAGGTTGCAATAACACTTTTCACATCTTATTTAATATTAACTCAGCCCCAAGTTTATTTAGCCATTGATTCTTATTCAGAGAAGATTGTTGTTGGTGATTTTTCCCTCACTTGGATGCCTTAACTGATAAATTTGTAGTTTTTATTCGCATTTACCGCAATTTCACAGGCGGAGAAAGGAAAAAGGCCATCGAAGATCACCAATTTATATTAATGCAATAGCATTTGGGAACACATATAAAAATTCAAATCAAGACCCTGTTTTTTTAAAAAAACAACCAGTATATAAAGTGATGTGTTATTGAGGTTTTCCATTTGAACTCCAAGTTTCAGATTTATGATCATCTTATTTCAAAATACCTATTTCTCAACCATCCTTTGGGCAATATTTTCAAGTTACTGAATGCATATGGAGTGGTTTATAACCTTCATAATGTTGAGAGAAGGCACTTTCTCTTTTAAGACATACCCTTCCATACCAACATCTTACAGCAGAAAAAAATATATATATATATTATGTTAGTAATGTTCACACAAGAGTTTTTAGTAGGAACCCTGCATGAATTTGAGGCTGTGCTGTGCAGTCATCTGTCAGGCTTTATGAGGTAAATAGGTTACAGAAATAGAGGCACATTACAAGCATAATGTTTCCTCCAGGAGTCACTTCATTCTGGCTATGGATGTGGTTAGACTCTAAAGAATTCTTTAAATTAAATGGAAGGTTTGCTTGGGGACTGATTCAAGTAAAAAGGGAAGCAACAGAAAATGTATTTTAATATTTCTCTTCCATTGGTATTTCTTCACACCCCATCTCACCATCATCTATTGAATGGCAAGTGCATTTATATAAGCCTCGGTGTTTTTCAGTCATTTAAATCGGGCAATATCTTATTTTGTGTGTGTGTGTGTGTGTGTGAAACTAAATAACTAATCTGAACTCTACATGCCACCTTAAATATCATATCATGAAAAAGTAATCCGCTATTCCTAGTCTGAAAGAAACAATTATCTATTGTAACATAACCACCCACAGGTACAACCCAATGGATGAGTTCAAGTTTGACTTTGTACTCAAACTTTTTAAACCTTCTCAAATGCTTTAACAGAGAGAAGAATGGTGATTACCAGAGGCTGGGAAGGGAGAGTTGAGGGGCAGGGATAAAGTGGGAATGGTTGAAGGGTCAAAAACATAGTCTAAATAGAATGCATAAGATCTAGCATTTAGTAGCATAATAGGGTGACTATAATTAACAATAATTTAGGGTATATTTTATTTATGTATGTATGTATTTATTATTCATTTATAATTTTAATTTTTTTTTGGTTCAGTGTCTCACTCTGTCACCCAGACTAGAGCGCAGTGGCACAATTATGGCTCACTGCAGCCTCAACCTTCTGAGCTCAGGTGATTCTTCTGCCTCAGCCTCCCGAGTAGCTGGGATTACAGGTATGAGTCACTATGCCCAGCCTAGAGTATATTTCAAAATAGCTGAAATAGGGGATTGGAATATTCCCAACACAAAAAAATGCTAAATGTTTGAGGCTAAAGTTATCGCAGTTACCCCGCTACACATTGTATGCCTGTACCCAAACATTATATGTACCCCGTAAATATTTACAACTATTATGCACTCATAAAAATTAATTTTAAAAATGCTTTCAGACAGCTTTTAAGGAAGAAAATATTTCCTTCCTTATGAAATACATTTTCCTCTGATAGACATGAATAAATATTCTGTAATGGGAAAATGTGTTTAATCCATACAGACATTTTTTTCATCTCTAAGCCCTTATGGAAATAACCCCCATATAAGTTGATTTTTAAGTAAAACACATGTAGCCACAATTTTTTTAATCAGTAGATTTAGCGGATACAAATGGTTTTTGGTTACATGGATGTATTTTATAGTGGCAAAGAAGTCTGTCTGAAGAAGCCTTTAAAATTCATTTAGTTTTTCTTGCCTGTTTGTGAAATCAAATGACTACAACAAAGTTTAACAAGAAAAAGGGAAAAAATTTTTCAAAACAGAATTTTTCCTAGAAATGGATATAAATTGCTAGCAAGTAAAAATGTAATGTAATAGATAAATATTATTTTCCAGAATTGGAACAAGAGTTACCTATACACACAACTATCACTCTAGTTGAGTTTTAAATAAGACAGAGAGACCAATTGTATTTTCCCTTTTAAACTTTGTTGAGTTGATTTTGAAAGAAACAAAATGTTTTGTTAGTCTCTCATTCTCAGATCAGGTTCATTTCATGTGGCTATCACTTAGCTCAGCCATCTTTAAAAATCAGAACAATTGGGATTTTGCAATGACTCCTGGAAACTCCAAGAGAAATAGAAATGGAGAGATACAAAACATCTCTAGATGTCTTCATTTGCATCTAACATTTATTTAAACCCATAAACGTTAAATGGCCCTCAGAGTAGGTTGGATAAAGCATGGGCTTAAGAGTTCTCATTCTAGCTTACAACATTTCCTTACTGTTAAGAATTTCTTTTCAAGTTTTTTCTGTGTGTGATTTTTTTGTTTTGTTTTGTTTTTTTGCCAAATTATGTTTTTCTATTTTAAAAGCATACAAAGGAGCTTTAAAAAAAGTGGATCTTATGAAAATAGAGAGTAGATTGGTGGTTACCAGATACTGGGAAGGGAAGGAGATGAAAAGAGGATGATTAATGGGCACAAACATACATTTAATAGAAGAAATAAGACCTGATGTTCAATAGACCAGTAGGATGACTATAGTTAACATTAACTGATTATACATTTCAAAATAGTTAAAAGAGGATAATTTGAATATTCCTAGCAAAAAGAGATTAATTTTTAAGGTGATGGATATTCCAATTACCCTGATTCAATAATATAAATGTATTAAATGATCACATGTACCACAAAAATGTGTACATCAATGTGTATCAATAATAAAGAAAAATCTGATTAAGCAATTCAATATTTTTTAAAATGCACACAATAATTTAAATGGTAACAATAGTATATCTCAACTAATACATTATTTTAAAATTTAGTCCCTTTTTCATTCTCTTTTGGTAGAATTTTATATCAATTTTTCTCTTAAATCTTGAAAATATGTACAGTATTCATGTGTTTCAGATGTATGATATGCCTTATTTAATGTTGGCACATCTGGTATTGACCCCTACAGGATTGAAAATATTCAGCTTTGAGACACTAATCTCCTGTTCTTCTCAACTACTAAAAATTGTCCATCAGGTTAGAAAGACTCAACTACCAGATGACTATCTTTAGGAGGGGGACCCCAAAACATTGGAAATATGTTTTGGTGAGCTGGCCCCTTGTAGTATACTTGGAATTTGCTCCTCTGGGATGCATCATAATTTGCAGAAGAAATGTTCTGAGCTGTGCCAGGTGACTGATTCTTCCACCATGAAATGCATCTGCCCACACCATGCTGAGTGTTCAGCAATTTTGGACCAAATATGACATGACTCCTGCCCCCTCCCCCACCCCCATTCACCCAATCTTACCCCGAGCAACTATTTTTTGTTTCCCTGGATGAAAAAAAGTCCTCAAAGGGAAATGTTTTGCCCAATGTGGAAGAAGTGAAACAAACAAACAAAAAAATAGCAGAAGCACTAAAGGGCATTCAAATTGATGAATTAAAAAACTGTTTTGAGCAGTGGAAAAAGCATCTCAATAGGTGTATTGTGTCAAGCAAAGAGTACTTCAAAGGTGACTCAAGTTTAAACATGGAAGCATAAATACACAATTTTTAAAAATAGATTTTAGTTTTTGGGGTACATAAGTGATAGTCTCAAAAAGTTCCTAGCAAGTACCTCTCAAAAATTCCCTCTTTTTAATGTGTCTAGTCTTTCATGTAATTCATTATATTTTTTTCCCACTCCTTATATCTATCCTTGCTTTGCTTTCAATTATGTAATCTAAAACTCTAGTATAATTTTCACAAAAATATGAGGAATATAAGAAGCACAAATAGCAAAATGGTAGCCTAGGATGTTTTTCTATCATCCAAGAAATAATCTTTGTTAATTTACGGTAATTAGCTAGGCATGGTGGCTCTCACCTGTAATCCCAGCACTTTGGGAGTGGAGGCGAGAGGACTGCCTGAGCCCACGGGTTCCGGACCAGCCTGGGCAACTAGCGAGACCTTCTCTCTACAATAAATCAAAAAAATTAGCCAGGAGTGGTGGTGCATGCCTGTAGTCCCAGCTACTCAGGAAGCTGAGGCAGAAGGATCGCCTGAACCCAGCAGGTCCAGGCTGTGGTGACTGTGAGTGTGCCACTGCACTCCAGCCTGGGCCACGGAGTCAAAAAAATAAAATAAAAGTTACTGTAATTAAAAAAATACAATTGAGGCATTTCAGAATGTCTTGACCTCTAAAATTGAAGCAATTAAATGGAGATTAGTGTCTGGCTTGCTGAATCATATGATCATATTTCCTAATAATGGTCTAAGTTTGAGTTCAGAGTGCCCATTTATTCTTTTAACTATCACTGCACTTATTAGTTACTGTGTTAACACCAAAATGGGACAATGGATACAACAGTGAAGGAGATAACACAATTCTGCCCCTATAAGCTGACATTCTAGAATAAACAGGCAATAAATAAATAATTAGAAATGTAATCATATTACAGACAGAAAAAGGCCACACGATAGGGAAGCATATTAGACTCAAGAAGCCACGCTTGCCTTGGTGATCTTTACATGAGGCCGCATGGATGAAGCTATACACGGAACCTATTTGGGTCTAAAACTTGAAATGGAATTTATTCCTTTACCTAAACAGATTCATCACCAGACTGTAGCATTTGATTGAAGAGGTTCTGAAGCCAGCAACATATCCAAACCAATTTCCAAAGCATATATACTTTTTCCAAGTGTCCATATTGTGTTTGTTTTTTGTTGTTGTGAAGGCAGTGAAATCTGTTGTTTAAATGTTATCCGAGAGACATTTTTCTCAGCTTTAAACCAGTGGAATTGAATAGGTTGTGAAGAAATGTAGCCAAGTTTTATAAAAGAGAGAGTAAGATTAAGCAAGACAGACGACCCAGAGCAGAACTTAAGATGGACAAGCCCAGGTGAGTCCCAGGAAGAGGAAGGTAAGCATTTGTTTCATTGAGTGAAAGGGATTGTCAATGTTTCGATACAGCAGATTTGGGTGAGATATACATACATATATATTGCTTTTCATCTTCAATGCCCATCTTCTAATCTGTTATCACCTGTGTTTCTCAGGTATAAAAATACGTGTATCCTCGTCTTACATTAGCTTTTTGGGGGTGGGGGAGGCACAGTTTGAGAAGCAGGCAGGTTTTTTAAAAAAGTTCCTGCTATATAGCAATTTGTCTTTAATTCCCTCTAATCAATTTTGATCAAGTTTTAATTGCAATGGGCATGGGGAGTTTGTGGTAAATGATTTCCAAAGAATTGGCTTCCAGACCTTTAGAGACTCCAAGCATTGCTGTTGCATTCATTTTACTGGATAAAAGTAAGTCCCTAAGGCCACATTTCTTTACCCCTCAGGTTTTTCTGACATAACTTATGTGCTTTAATGACTTCTGGGCAAACAGTCAGGTTTATTCCTTCAATGTCAGTCAGTTGGCCATTTAATCATTATTTCTTTCATTTAACACATAATTTTGAGCACTAAATACCCATTGTGCTTAGTGCTTTGTAAAAAGTACTTCATAGGGTCCCTAACATGGGTTGCCAACTTGTGGACAAATAAAACAGGTTTGACAAGAAAGTCAGATAACAACATAAGAGTGTGCTAATTATATAGGTCAGGCCAAGAAGAAAAACTCAAGTTTGGTGGCCAAAATCACTGTGAGTTGGCGTGGTCAAAACAAAATTTGAATCCAAGTGAAACTTTAGCTGAATCTTGAAGGATGGGTAAAAGACAGTTGGACGGAGAGAAAAAAGAAGGAATTCCATGGAGGGAGAAAAATTTGCAGTGAAACTTGAATCCAGCATATCCGGGAAACAGGATATCAACAAGTATGGATATACTACCTGGAATGTGTTAGATGTTTGATGAAAAATGCATGTATATAAACAGGAACTAGAAGAAAATTTGGAAAGGGAAATGGTTGGCAGTAAAATTTTAACTGAAGAATTCATAAACAACATGATTGATGGAGAGCTGTAAGATAATAAAACAGCCTCAAGAGGTCATTTCACATATGATCCAAAACAACCAGCTTTCTTCTGCCATCAGTTTTCTTTTTATCTGGCAAAGTCTTTGAGGAAATGAAAAGATCAAATTATTTATCTAGTGAATATAAATATCAGGAGAACATGTGTTAATTAAGAAATGCGGCTCAGGCAATTGTGCTTTAAAAACATGCTCCCGGTTATAGGGAGGTTCCAGGTTAATCAAGTAGTTTGGAAAATAGTAAATTAGATAATTATGCAGGTTAAATCATATCATCAGTCTCTCACAGACACGCTAAATGTATCACTTTTATTTCTGAAAGTAATTTGTGGACTCATATAAATTTCTTCACCTTTAACCTTCGACTACAAGTTGAAAATCGCTGATGAAATTTGTGTCCTAAATCTCCCTTCATTTTCCTGGACTATCTATCTGTATGATGTAAGTACTTGCTTATATTTTTTTAAGTGACTTAAGAATCTTCAGCATTCAATTAAAAATCATTATTCCATTAACTCACAGACCTAAAAAGAATTAATGGCTTCATGAATCATAATTAAAGCTTCTAGTTTGGGGCACATTAAAAAAGCCAAATATACACTTGGCTTCTTCCATGTCTAGTTTATATGTTCTTGTGATTTATTTTTCATTCACCTTACAATTTGATTCAAATGTCTGGGCTCACTTTTGATTTCTGAATCTTTAAGGATGTGAAATTTCTTAATCATGGAATACAATTGCCATAGAAACACATGAAAACACGAAATGTATCTTTGAATGAACACATACATATGTTGGCATACCCCTTGCTACCATTTTACAGCTCTTACATAAAGAAATGACTTGATGTTTTAAAATAAAAGTA
>CAUYQG010073959.1:0-41828 GCA_963574415.1 Tarsius wallacei
AAAAAAAAAAAAAAAAAAAAGCCCTGGACCAGATGGCTTTCCAGAAGAATTCACAAAACATACAAGGAGGAAATGTTGCCAACCCTATCGAAAGTATTTCAGGCAATTGAAAAAGATGGAACTCTCCCCAAATTATTTTATGAAGCTACCATCACATTGATACACAAGCCAGGTAAAGACCCAACAAAGAAAGAGAACTACAGGCCAATATCCTCAATGAACATAGATGCTAAAATTCTCAACAAGATCCTAGCAAACCTGATTCAACAACACATCTCAAAAATCATCCATCAAGACCAAGTAGGCTTCATCTCTGGGATGCAAGACTGGTTCAACATTCATAAGACCATGAATGTAATTAAATACATCAACAGATATAAAAACAAAAACCACATGATTATATCACTAGAGGCAGAAAAAGATTTTGATAAAATCCAGCACCCCTTCCTGATAAAAACCCTCGAAGATCTAGGCATAAGTGGAACATGCCTCAAAATTGTAAGAGCCACCTGCAAGAAACACACAGCCAGCATACTGCTAAACAGACAGAAATTGGAACCATTTCCCCTGAAAACCGGAACAAGACAAGGATGCCCACTCTCACCCCTCCTGTTCAACATAGTTTTGGAAGCCTAGCTAGAGCAATCAGAGAAGAAAAGGTGATCTTTTCCTATCCAAATAGAAAAGAGGAAGTCAAGTTATCCCTTTTTGCAGATGACATGTTCTGTACCTCAAAAACCCAAGAGAATCTGTAAAAAACCTCCTTGCACTGATAAAGGACTTTGGCAAAGTCTCAGGGTATAAAACAAATGTGCAAAAGACAATCACATTTCTATACAACAATAATAAACAAACAGAAACCCAAATAAAAAGCAGAATTCCATTCACAATAGCCAAAAAAATAAAAGAAAGAAATATCTTGGCATCTTCCTAACCAGAGATGTGAAAGACCTTTACAATGAAAACTACTAAACACTGCTCAAAGAAATCAAAGATGACACAAACAAGTGGGAAAACATTCCATGCTCATGGATTGGAAGAATCAACATTATTAAGATGTCCATTCTACCTAAGGCAATCTACAGATTTAATGCAACACCCATCAAATTACCAGCAACATTCTTCTCAGACCTATAAACATCAATACAGGAATTCATATGGAAACATAACTGACCAAGAATAGCCAAAACAATCCTCGGGGGGAAAAAAACAAAACAAAACAAAACAAAACAACAAAGCAGGAACTATCACACTCCCAGACTTTAAACTTTATTATAAAGCTACAATAATCAAAACAGCCTGGTATTGGTACAAGAACAGGCACACAGACCAATGGAATATAATTGAGATTCCAGAAGCAAAAACCTCAATTTCTCAACCTACTCATCTTCAACAAAGCCTCTACCACCAACCACTGGGGAGACGAGAACGTATTCAGTAAATGGTGCTGGGAAAACTGGCTGACCACATGCAGAAGATTGAAACAAGACCCATACCTATCCCCATACACAAAATTAACTCTAAATGGATTACAGGTCTAAACTTAAAACCTCAAACTATAAGAACCTTAGGAAATGCAGGAGGCGCTCCCTATGGAAGTTGGAACTGGCAACCAATTCCTGAGCAAAACAAGAAATGCCCAGGCCATAAGAGATAAGATACACAAGTGGGACCTCATCAAACTGACAAGTTTCTGCAAAGCCAAAGAAACTATTGAGAGAGCAGGGAGAGAGTCCACAGACTGGGAAAAAAATATTTGCCAACTCCATGTATGACAAAAGACTAACATCTAGGATCTACAAGGAACTCAAACATGCTGAAAAGAAAAAAACAGACAGCCCCATTACAAAGTGGGCAAAAGATATGAATAGACACTTCTCAAAAGAAGACATACGAGCAGCCAAGAGATACATTAAAAATGTTCAGCCTCACTAGTCATCAAGGAGATGCAAAGTAAAACTACATTGAGATACCACCTAACTCCAGTCAGAATGGCCATCATCAATAACTCAAAAAATAACAGATTCTGGAGAGTATATGGCGAAAAGGGAATACTTCTATACTGTTGGTGGGAGTGTAAACTAGTACAGCCTCAGTGTGGCGATTCCTAAAAGTTCTCAAAATTAACCTTCCATATGATCCCACAATCCCCCTACTGGGAATATACCCAGAAGAACTCAAATACTCTAAAAAAGAGACCTGCACACAATAGCAAGAACATGGAGCCAACTGTGCTGCCCATCAAAAGGGGACTGGATAAAAAAAAGTGGTATATAAACACCATGAAATATTATGCAGCCATAAAGAACAAAATCATGAACTTAGAACCAACCTGGATGGAATTAGAGTCTATAATACTGAATGATCTTCCACAGAAACAGAGAACTGAGTACCACATGTTCTCACTCATAAGTGGACCATGAATAACTATCATAGTAATATAAGAAAAGGATTGACAGTAGTGAGAGACTGTGTGTGTGGGAGGGGGGGGGTCAGGGAGATGGGTTTGACAGTAGTCAAAATCTGCCTGAGGAAGTGTCAGCACACCTCATCAACAAGGGTAACTGCACAATGAATATTTGTATACCTAAGCCTGAATTGTACTCCACAATTTTAAAACAAAAAAATTTAAAAGTTAAAAAAAAGGAAACATAAACAACTGGAAATAACCAAAACAATCCTCAGCAAAAAACAAACAAACAAAAAAGCAGGAGGTTTCACACTCCCAGACTTTAAACTTTATTATAAAGCTAAAATAATCAAAACAGCCTGGCATTGGTACGAGAACAAGCATATAGATCAATAGAACAGGATAGAGATTTCAGAAGCAAAACCTCAATTTCTCAACCAACTCATCTTCAACAAAGTCTCTACCAACAACCACTGGAAACAGGAGAACCTATTCAGTAAGTGGCACTGGGAAAACTGGCTGACCATATGCAGAAGATTAAAACAAGACCCCTACCTATCACCATACATAAAAATCAACTCTCAGTCGATCAAAGACCAAAATGTAAAACCTCAAAGTATAAGAACCTTAGAAAATACAGGAGATACCCTTATGGAAATTGGAACTGGCAACCAATTCCTGATCAAAACCCCAAGCGCCCATGTCATAAGAGATAAGATAGACAAGTGGGACCTCATCAAAGTGACAAGCTTCTGCAAAGCCAAAGAAACCATCAAGAGAGTGGGGGGACATCCCACGGACTGGGAAAAAAAAATTGCCAACTGTATGTCTGATGAAGGCCTAACATCTATGATCTACAAGGGACTCAAATACGCCAAAAAGAAAAAAACAAACATTACAAAGTGGGCAAAAGATATGAATAGACACTTCTCAAAAGAAGACATACAAGCAGCCAACAAATACTTGAAAAAATGCTCAGTCTCACTAGTCATCAAAGAAATGAAAATTAAAACCACACTGAGATACCACCTAAATCCAGTCAGGATGGCCATCATCAATAACTCATTAAACAACAGATGCTGGAGAGGATGTGGTGAAAAGGGAACACTTCTACACTCTTGGTGAGAATGTAAACCAATACAACCTCTGTGGAAAACAGTTTGACAATTCCTAAAAGATCTAAAAATTGACTTTCCATATGACTTCACAATCCCCCTACTTGGAATATACTCAGAGGAACTCAAATCACTCTATGAAAAAGATACCTGCATACACATGTTTATTTCAGCATTGTTCACAATAGCAAAAACATGGAACCAACCATGCTACTCATCAAAAAAGGACTGGATAAAAAAATGTAGTACATATACACGATGGAATGTTACACAACCATAAAGTAGCACCAAATTATGAACTTCACAGCAACTTGGATGGACTTAGCATCTATAATACTGAGTGATGCATCACAGAAACAAAAACTGAGTATCACATGTTCTCACTCACAAGCAGACCTTGAACAATTATAATACTGTAAGAAAAGGATTGGCAGTAGTGGGAAACTGCCAGGGTAGGGGGGCTGGTGGTCAGGATTGGCTGCAGTGGGAATTTGCTGGGTGAGGGGGAGAACACCTCTCCAACAAGGGTAACTGCATAATGAATATTTGTATACCTAATCTTGAATTGTATCCCACATCTTTAAAATAAAAAATTTTTTAAAAAAGAAATTTAATGTTTGTTTGTTCCTCTAATTCAAACTCTGAAATCCTTTTTTTTTTTTTTTTTTTTGAATATATTTCTTCATGTGTCTGTTGGCTGCTTGGATGTCTTCCTAAACTCTGACATTCTTATGACAACAGCTCAGATGGCCATCCAGGAAAAGTGCCAAAATTGCTTTGACCGGTAGACTAGGCACTGGCATCAGTGTATAGCCTCCCAAAGGGAGTACTTTGAAGATGACCACAGTGATATTCAGCAGTGAGGCACGTAACACTTTTTCTTTTTTATTCGTCTCTGCATTTTTTATTGCTTTGTGTTTTGTTTGGTTTTTTGAGTCAGAGTCTCATTCTGTTGCCCAGGCTGGAGTGCAGTGGCATGCTCATGGCCACCACAGCCTCCACCCACTAGGCTCAGGTGATTCTTTTGCCTCAGCCTTCCAAGTAGCTGGAACCATGCTCAGCTAATTTTTTGACTTATTGTAAAGACAAGGTCTTGCCAAGTTTCCCAGGCTAGTCCCGAACCCATAGGCTCAGGCAATCCTCTCGCCTTGGCTTCTTAAAGTGCTGGGAATACAGGTGTGAAACACCACACCATGCCCACCTCTGCATGTTAAAAAAGATCTTCAGGAGATTTCTTATGTGCAGACAAAATTGACTTGTGACACCACACCATGACACCACACCATGAATTTTGTAAGTTTTATCTCAGCACACCCAGTGAGTTCCCCAGTAAGGAGATGCTGGCATGATCCCCACTGTGCATGTTGGGAGACTGGAGAAGCCTTGAAATATATACTGACTTGTCTAGGGTCACAGAAGTAAGAAAATGGAGGTTCTGACCCAGCTCAGTCTTCTTAAAGCTGGGACCCTGGCTGCATCCAGATCTTTCCAGGGGCTGTGTTTTGCATAATTGCAAACAAGCAGGGAGTATACATGGGGAGAAAATGAGCAGTCAGTTGGCCAGCAGGTCCTTTGTGAAGGTCTTTTGGAAGAAAGACCCAGGTGATGGGACCTTGAAGAATTTACCTCACTTCCTTGGTGACAGATCCCAAAAGAACTTAGAACTCTGGTAACAGGCACCACATCCTAGACATAGCCCCATATCTAACTCACTCAGCAGGAGACTCTCAAGATAGTAAGATGTTCTACTGTTTCCTGACTTTCTGAGGCACGTGCCTCAGCCAGATTTGAAGTGAGAGCCTTCTCCAGTGATACTGATGTTAGCTCATACCTCATCCTCAACACCTCTGGCTGGCCATTTGAGCCATGAAGTCAGCTGGCAATGAGGGAAGGCTCTAAGGGGTGTTCCTGGGGGTGCAGAGGGGGATTTGTGACATCCTGGAGGGAGAGAAGGAAAGGTACCTTTGAAAAGGCAAGTGTCAGATTCCCAGAGACTGTGTATTTTCATTTCAGGCAGTGAAGTCCCAGCCTCAGAGATTTCAGGGAACTTCCCATGGGCCCCAGAGAAACCTGAGAATCACCAGGCCTGTGGGCTCCTCTCCAACCCCTAGGAAGGGACTGCCTTGCACTGCTCATGTCCTAAGTGTTGTAGTGAGGACTGGAAGAGTAGTGGAGGGAAAGGTAGAGCAGAAGGATGGAGCAGAGTGGGAGGGGGTGGTGAAGCTGAGGAAGGGTAGGAGCAGAGGGAGAGGGAGAAGTGGAGGGAGAGGGGAGCAGAGAGTGAAGGCCCAGCATGGAAAGAGTGGTAGGTGGAGCCTCATGAACTCCAGGAGGGCGAGCACGACCAAGGTGATCCTGAGCTGGCTATGGAAGGTTCCCATCCCGTTGCTGACCTGTGAGAAATCAAACTTACAGCACGAGTGATTAAGAAAGTCTCTCCTGGAGATGCAGTGTCACAATTACAGGGTGAGACCACCCGCTCCGGTCACACTCCCTCCCTGTAGGCAGGAGAAGTTTGGGAACAGCAAAAATTTTCTCCATGTGGCTTAAGATTTCTGGACACCAGAGATAGGGAGATGGCAGGGCCTTTTGTCAAACATGCAGGAAATGATAGCAACTTTTTTTTTTTGAGTCAGAGTCTCACTCTCCAGAGTACAATGGTACACTCACAGCCACCACAGCCTCAATTTGCTGGGTTCAGACAATTTTTCCACCTCAGCCTTCCAAGTAGCTGGAACTACAGGCACATGCCACCATGCCTGGCTATTTTTTTGACTTACTGTAGAGATGAGGTCTTGCCAAGTTGCCCAGGTTGCTCTGAATCCCTAGACTCCCAAAGTGCAGAGATTACAAGCATAAGCCACCACACCCAGCTGAATGGTGTTCCAGGTTTGTGACTTTCAAGGTGAGGAGCATTTAGGGGATGTTGGAAACCTGTAAGTTTAGCATCTGTACTTTGGATGGAAGGTGTCTCACCCACAGCAATGAGGAATGCACCTACCTTGCTGGGGCCCATCAGTTGAATGTTTCTATCTAGACAATGGAAACCATTCAGCTGGTTCCCAGTCCATCAGTCCATTGCTTGTGGGGCTGCAAGACTACAATACCAGCATGCCCTAGGCTGGAGGTGGTGTGCACCTCCCATGGCATGATGGGAGTTCTAGCATCTTGATTCCTGGTTGGTCCCTGGGCTGCAGTACTACAATCCCAGCACACCTTGTAGGGCATGCTGGAAACTCTAGTGTCTTAATGAATCCCAGTCAGTTGGTTACAGGGCTGCAAAACTACAATTTCAGCATGTTCTGCCTTGAGGTGATGTGCAATCCTGGAAGATGGGGCAGAGTGGTGCACACACTATCCCACAAAAGCTCTGCTGGCTTCTGACTTCCTGCCACTATCTTGCCACAGGGAGTAAGTTCAGAGAAGATGTGAGGGCAGGTTCAGCTGGGCAGAGGAAGTGGTGTGGCACTCAAAGTGCACCTTGCCCTGGCCCACTTCAGGCACACTATCATCCATCCCTGTGCATTTTGGAGTCGTCTCCATCCGCACCTAGGCCTCTCCAAAGCTGTAACCTTCTCAGCCCAGGGCCAACCTGCTTCCTAAACCACTTTCCAGGGATGATGTCCCAGACATTGCCCTTGTGAAGCTGCCCTCTGCTCTTCCTGCCCACAGCCTAGTCCAGCTGCTTTGGGAGAAATCCCTGCCTGGCCCATACACACAGTTTCAGACCTTTGTGGGGGGTTGGGGGCTGTAGTTTTCTGGGAATGTCACTGTTAGGTCAGTGAGCCAGTGCCTTGGGAATAAAGCAAATATTTGCAAAGGCAAAGCAAAAGAGTGTATTCACGTTCAGGATAGAATGAATGAGGCCAATGCTATGAGCAGCATGCCAGGGGGAGTGGGGGTGGGGTAAGGGTGTATTTAAGGTATCTGTAAGGAAGTAGAGATAGTAAAAATCTGCAGTAACTGCATTCTTGGGTGTTGATAACGTAAGTTTTATTCTTTGATATAGTCAGGACAACACATCTTGTGACTGCAGCAGGTGGTGGGCTGGTGGGCTCTCACTGAAGAATGATCACCATAGATTAGGTAAGCTCAGTCCTTTGTGACTGGGAGACAAATACTTGAAATAGAAAAGCTAATTAATATAAAACCACCTGGGGGGTTGTAAAACAATGATCAGTAGCTACCTCCAGGAAACTTATCTTGCCCTTGGCTGATTAGAAGGCAGGCTTGGTAATTTGCTCGGATAGCATGATAGGGCCACACAGTGTTAAAATGGCTACACTTTAGCTAAGATTATTCCATTTTGGCATTTCACCGTTTCAGTCACCCTCACTGGTACCTTTTTTGTGGATGTAGAAGTAGAGGTATGAGGGAATGAAATTACTGGGTCACCCGGGATCTGCTAAGAGCAGATGAGAAAGCTCCACTTTCCAGGCACACATCTAGTGAGCCATTTTTTTCCCCAACCCAGTCCAGTGGACCCGAGACCAATCTGAAACTGATGGTGGTTCAGGCATTTTACACTTGAAGTTATCAAGCTCATCTCTGCTGAGGTCTGACTGGACGATCTCAGAGACACAGATGATGCCCTGATCCCTCAGGAACAGATGGTGTTCCAGGTTTTAGGCAGTGACTTTCAAGGTGAGGAGCACTTAGGGGACGTTGGAAACCTGTAAGTTTAGCATCTGTACTTTGGATGGAAGGTGTCTCACCCACAGCAATGAGGAATGCACCTACCTTGCTGGGGCCCATCAGTTGAATGTTTCTATCTAGACAATGGAAACCTCCAGAGGCACTTCTGCTTCCATGTAGCCCCCTAATAACTGATGATCCTGAATTTCCATGACCTCAGAGACAATCCTTTTGTTTTTCGTAGGAAACAGCTTTTGTGTTGTTACATCTAATGTGCAAAAACCTGGGTGTTAATCTACATGAAAATAAGATATTGTTCATATCACACATTCAGGGGGATTCTATTTGTGATTCCCAAATCTGGGATAGTATCAAAGGACTAAAAAACATGGTCATGGAAATGGGATCCTATAACTGTACTTTGTGAAGAATTTACCCCTTCAGGATTAATTTCATGTGAGCTCTCATCAGCACCTTTGTAAAGAAAGATAAACAATTTAACATCTATAAAGGCGGCAAGATAAGGAATTATAAGAACACAGCAAAACGCTAGGGCTCTTCCCATGTTAACTAGGGTCTGTGAAGCAGTCTGTGTGGTCAAGTGAATGCATCTCTCCTCTGTCTCTCAGTATTGTCATCCTATTCCTTCCTGTCCCCTCTTTAGTTGCCTGATTCTGATTACACTTGCCCACAGGTCTTTTATAAGGATATTGTAACACGAGAGTATGTCTTAAAATGGTGATTTGTCGAGAAGGGAGTCTTGTGATCTCTGTTCAGATGCACTGCTCTTGGGCATGTGGCTGCAAAGACACTATGTTCCCAGTCCCCACAGTGGCTGTCTCAGAAGGACGGTCCTGATGTCACTACATCTGCTTTTTACAGAGGAGGATGATTCTTGTAGTCTGGTGTCTTTTGCTTGGATTTAATGGCTCTGGCCTTCCTCTGCTCACCCCATTCTCTGTAGTATCTGGCGGATTCCAGGTTTGTTCATTTCCTGGGAGCTGGTTGCATAATTATATTTCAGACAGTCTTTGGAGATTCTACCCTCACTACCTAAGTTACTATATAACACCCATGTACTTGCCTTGTAGCCCAGTGTTCATCCTCTCCAGTAGAGCTGTAAATCATTTTACTTCCTTGCAGGTCTTCTCACTCTGATGCTGCTGGATTGTTCATAGCACTGGGTATCTATCTTGTCTTTATTCTCAAATACATTATTTCTTTTGTGTACACTGAAGTCTGAAAGTATCTTGTTAATAATATGTACATTTGTAGTAACAGGCACTTTTAAACTTCTTAGTGAACTTAACCATCCCATCAACTTGATGAAGTAGGTCTGTAATCCCCATTTTACAAGTGAGGAAAGTGGAACTCAGATTTAGTAGCTTTATTAAATTTACATAAATTTTGCAGTACATTTTGAATCTTAACCTAGAAGTCCTCCTCTAAGATGTATATACTTCTCTCATATTCTATTTTGTCTCTCTGTCAACATCCTCAAGGGTACACATTCCTTTCTGGGTCCTTTTTCTAGCTGGTGATAGAAAACTTGCAAAAATAGGTGAGGAAGGAAATTAGCTGGCACTTGGCCTTCCCTGTCCTCTACTTTACCCTTGGCTGTGATTGGATTTCTAAGTGAGCTGGAGCAGTGGTAGATCCCGCCCAGTTCTTACCTGGAACATTTGTTATGTAGTGATAATCTTCACTTTTTGCAGTTGTTATTTCTTTGTCCTAATTATATCTCTGGACTTTCTCTTATAGGTTTGTGTTGTACGCTAACATACAATGCAAATATTGAGGAAAATAAAACTGTTGCCCTTCCTACCAAAGTCAACATCATTCATTTTTCCCTTTTTCTAATTATAAAAGGAATACATGCTGTTAAAAAAGGCCACATGATACAGATCTTTATAATGTTAAAGTCTTTTCTTATACCCCTTCCCTCCAAACTTATTTCCTTCTTAAAAGGAATTATTTTAACAAGTTCCTCTGGATATTTTCTATAACATGAAAGCTTTAAATAAATTATATCATACTACAGTTTTTATTTTGCTATTACTCAAGCAATATTATTATTGATATTTTTTATCAGGACACATGATTCTAACTTACTCTTTTTAATTTCTCAAGTGTACTCTAAAGAAAGGGTGTACAAATATTTGTTTAATTGTTCATTCTTTATTGAAATTGAGATTATTCTAGTTTCACCATTAGAAGAGTACTGTAGTCAGATCCTTGTGTATAATTTACTACACTTATAGCTAACTCAAAAAAAAAAATGAAACAATAAAATAAATTTATGGGCCAAGAGCAGTGGCTCACACCTGTAATACTAGCACTTTGGCAGGCAGAGGTGAGAGGACTGCCTAAGTCCAGGGGTTTGAGGTTAGCCTAGGCAACTTGGTGAGACCTTGTCTCTACAATAAATCAAAAAATTAGCTGGGTATGGTGGTGCTTGCCTGTAGTTCCAGCTACTTGGAAGGATGAGGGGGAAGAATCACTTGAGCCCAGCAGGTCGAGGCTGTGGTGGCTGTGAGCGTGCCACTGCACATCAGCCTGGGTGACAGAGTGAGACTCCTACTCAAAAATAAATAAAATAAGATAAAATAATCCTGGAAGACCAAGCGTGGCAGCTCAATCCTGTAATCCCAGCACTTTAGAAGACAGAGGCGAGAAGATTGCCTAAATCCAGGGGTTTGAGACCAGCCTGGACAACTTGGTGAGACCTTGTCTCTACAATAAATCAAAAATTTAGCTGGGTGTGGTGGCGCGTGCCTGTGGTTCCAGCTACTTGAAAGGCTAAGGCAGAAGGATCGCCTAAGCCCAGCAGGTCAAGGCCACAGTGGCTGTGATCATGCCACTGCACTCCAGCCTAGGTGACAGAGTGAGACTCCAACTCAAAAATAAATAAAATAAAATAATCTTGGAAGTTTTTAAAAATGCAAGTTCCCAAAATGTTGATTCAATAGGTCTAGAATGGGCTCCAGGAATTATCAAGGCCCCCAGATGCTATCCATACAGATGGCTTGCAGACCATATTTTGAGTAACAAAAGCAAGAAGTACAATCTTTTTCTGATATCAGGATCTTGGTGGTGGTAGTGGCTGAGAGGCACAGTGCAGTCAGCTGCTTTTATTTATTTATTTATTTATTTTTGAGTTGGAGTCTCACTCTGTCGCCCAGGCTAGAGGGCAGTGGCACGCTCCCGGCCATTGCAGCCTCGACCTGCTGGGCTCCGGTGATCCTTCCGTCTCAGCCTTCCAAGTAGCTGGAACTACAGGTACGCGCTACCACGCCTGGCTAATTTTTTGATTTATTATAGAGATGAGGTCTCACCAAGTTGTCCAGGCGGGTCTCGAACCCGTGGGCTCAGGCAATCCACTCACCTCAGCCTCCCAAAGGCGCGGGATTACAGGCTGAGACACCGAGCCCGGCTAGTCAGCTGGTTTTAATCCTAATAACCTTTTCATGTGTAGGACCTGTTTCCCTAGAAAGGAGGTGTCTGAAGAGTCTTTGTCCTCTAGGATAGTGACAGTGAGCGTGGGAGTCAGCACAGAACCTTGCTATGCCAGGTAAGTTTGAAAATCAGACAGAGGAATAAGGGAGTGTGGGATGAGTTGATCTCTGTTTTGATGACTACAGTATAATCACACTTTGTGGGGCACTGTACACTTCCCTGCGGGCCACAAGTAAAGACAGATTAAGTTGTTCTCCAGCGGTGGCAAAAACAGATAGATTATGACAAGCATACACCTGGTGACCAGTGCTTTCTGCAGTAAGTCCCCAAGTGAGTCCAGTTGTGTCTTCACAACGTGAGTGGCTTTGGTTGAACGTCAAGTGATGGAAAGACACTAAAATCTAAGTGCTCTGACAAAGTTGCAGCATTACTAAAACTAATTCTCCTGCAATCTAGCCCCCAAAATGAGTTTATGAAATTTTCTCAAATGGAACAAGTCATTCTTGGTCCCTAAAATTTTGTATGGGTGTGATGGCTTTTTACAGTTACAGAGATGATGACTTCAGTCCAGGATTCTTAGACCAGCCTGGGCAACATAGTGAGACCTCATTTCTTTAAAAAAAAAAAAAAAAAAGACTTCTTACAACTCTCTTTCCTAATGAGGTTGCTGTCCTCCCAACTCCCAACCATCTTTGCCACTGCTTCATGACCAGCTGATTTAGTTAATTGCAACATACTTAATTACATTTAAGTTTACATGCATACATACAAACTAATGTGTGAAAGGGTAGAATTATTTTAAAGGGAAGTCAAATACTGGTTTTATATCTTGATTTCTGAGGGTTTGAATATATCTAATTTACCCTTCCTCTAAGAAAGAATATTAGGGAGGTGGAAAGTTTGGTGTTTAATCTGATTTGAAGATTTACTTTTTCTGTTGGATTGAGGGCATTGATCCTATGTCATCCTTGGGGAATCCCTATCTAGGCTCCTGATTCACTGTGATAAGCACTGAGCTGTGTCTCTTCACCTTGACCTTAGTCTGACCCATATTTGTTGTTGTCAGTGCACAGCGACAGCTAGGGCTTCACCTTAAACACCAAACAGGAACAGGAGGTACAGCCATAGCTCCTGGGATGCCTGGATCAGGCAAGAGAGAAGAGTCCTACATTCCTGGGACCCTCTCCCCACCCAGCCACTGAAGGGCAGGGGGGATAAGGGGTGTGCTGTCTATTCCTGGTCCTTTTCATGAGTGGTAGACTGAACCACACTTTTTAGACCCTCCCCTCTCACCCAGTGACCTAAACTTCTGCAAAGTGGAGAGCCCTAGGCAGGGAATGGAGAGTTGCTTAGAGTCAATGGATTCTACCCCTTTGGATGATGACCTCCTGGATGACTGCATCCAGTCACTGGAACCCTAGAGAATGTGGATGGAGAACAGAAAGAAGCCCAAATAGCATCCTCTGCTGAAACCCATTGGAGTAGGGTCAGAGGTGGGGTTGGCCCATGAGGGCACAATTATGATGGGGTCCAAAAGTAGTGACTCAAGAACAAAAGAATTAAAAGGGTAGCAGCTGGGAAAAATAGCAGGACATGAGTTTATTTATTTATTTATTTGAGTTGAAGTCTCACTCTGTCGCCCAGGCTGGAGAGCAGTGGCACACTCATGGCACCCCAGCATCAACCTGCTGGGCTCCAGCCATCCTTCCTCTTCCGCCTTCCAAGTAGCCAGAACTATAGGCATGTGCTACCATGCCCAGCTAATTTTTGATTTATTGTAGAGATTTATTGTCTCGCCAAGTTGCCCAGGCGGGTCTCGAACTCACAGGCTCAGGGAATTCACTCACCTCAGCCTCCCAAAGTGCTGGAATTAACAGGCTGAGCCACCAAGCCCAGCCTGGACATGAGTTTAAACATGCGAAGGAAAAGTGAGACAGTAGATTTAATTATGGGCAAGGGGGCTGGGCTGCACTGGTGGATGATTCTATACTTGACAAAGTATAGAAAGGAGGTGTGACCTTCCTTTGAAGAGAGGACTGAAACCTAGCTTGCAGGTTTTTTGGTTTATTTTATTTTATTTATTTATTTATTTATTTGAGTTGGAGTCTCACTTTATTTATTTATTTGAATTGGAGTCTCACTCTGTCGCCCAGACTGGAGTGCAGTGGCCAATCCCGGCCACCGCAGCCTCGACCTGCTGGGCTCCGGTGATCCTTCTGTCTCGGCCTTCCAAGTAGCTAGAACTACAGGTGCGCGCTACCACGTCCGGCCAAGGTTTATTTTTTTTTTAAGTGTCTGTTTCTTTCAATGCTTTGCAAATGAGCCAATGCCTTCTCAACTTATGTTACTCAACCATTTTGCTTTAATAAGCACAGTTAATAATAAAAAGCCTAGTGGTGGAGATTAAGGGAGTCTCAGACTTTTTAAAAATACTATCTTTGTCTGCCATGTGAGCAGCTACTTAACCTTTTGAACTGTTTCATCTGTCAAATAAGGAGATTTTGTTTCACTTGATAAATATAAGCAAAAATGAGAATACATATTTATTTAAAGGATGAAGCATGATGTCTGGCACAGTACAGTTATTGGACACTGTGTCTCCAATACCTCATGGCCCCTGCCTCTGCTCCTTGCCTTTTGGCAAGGGGAAATTGCAGTGCAAGTTAAATTTCCTCACCCCCATTTCCTTGATTAGTACTGTACCTCATTTTTCTTCTACTCTTTCAGTTTGCAGACTTGGTGGCCCCTGCCTCCCTTCGCTGGCTCAGTGAGAAAGATCCCCACCACTGGCTCTACTTTCTAGGTGATCGCAGAAAGTAGACATCGATTTAAAGAAAACGATGTCTTTTGGGGGATAGAATGCTAATTGTAATAGAGTTGCTTACTTGCATTACTACAAATTTATAATCAATTTTAAAAGAAATCGTAAACTCTGCCTTACGAAGAGATCACAAAAAGGGGGCTTTGTTTAAAACCTCTCCCTTTCCATTTTTTTACTTGTCTCTGAACCATCTTTGATGTTAGCTGACACCCAAGTCTCCATAAGAGCCAGAAACCATCTACTCAACCTCGTCATCTACTAACGTCTACATTCGGTCTTTTTATACAAGACTTCCAACTTTGGCTGAGGTGGGAGGTTGGAGGTGGTGGTGGTGGTGGTGGAGACTTAATAAAAGGTGGTTTCCTCTTCCTGAAGAGGAAATATAGCGCCGTCAACATATTTCCCCATCCGCCTGTTTCTTCCCTCTCCTTCTGTCTTAAGGAAAGTGGTCCAGCTGTAACCACCGTACTTCTCCTCCCCCCATCATCCCCCCCACGCAAGCAACTGAACCGCCTATGATGTCATAATCACAATCCCATTACCTCATCCTGCTGGGGGGGGGGGCGGTGGAGAAGGAGTGAACAGCTCGGGGCTATCCTGATCTTTACAAAGTGTTCCGGGTTGGGGCAAATTACAGAACCAGGCGGAAACGGCCCGCAACCCTTTTAAGTCACAGGTATTTAAGGTTCGAGACGATCCGGCAGCTGAAATAGGGGTTCCTGGAACTCGGAGCAGGCCCTAATCGGCGCTTGGACTACACTTCCCAGCAGCCTTCGCGCGGACGGGTCCTTTGCTGGGGGAAGGGGGATTCCTTCAGAGAGGTGGCTGCAGCGGGCGGGACCGGAGAGCAGGTGAGAGGCATTGTGGCTAATTCTTTTAGGCTGTCGGTACAGAGTGGGACGCTGTATTTGGGCCGCTGTGGGAATGGAGAGCAGAGGCGATGGCTTTGTTTACCTTCTTCCGACATGGCCTCCCCCGCGGATTTCAAGATATGCCTCCAACTGGGCCCGACCACTTTCTGTGAGATTTTGGAGGGGGTGACTCGTTAGTGAGGAAACCACCCATCCCTAAATCAAAGCGCCGGGCTCGTTCCCGACAGCGCTATCCGAGGAAGACTTTGAGGGAGACATGACGCGGGCCTCGGGCCTCCGCGGGCGGTTCAGTGGGATTCTGCGAACCGAAGCTGTCCCCTTACTCTCCTCAGGGACTCATTGGTTCGTGCCAGCGCCTTTTAAGGGCACCGTGGGGTGAACGGAGTGCTCAGAGCTGCTCCGGCCGCGGCCCTGGGAGCTGGAGGAGCCGCGGTAGGTGGCGGAGGGCAGGTGGCGCTGGGGCCTCGGGGCGGGTACCTCGGCCGTCCCTCCCTCCTTCCCTGTTTCCCCTCCCCCAGTCCGGCCGCCTGCGCGGCGCGGCCTCACAGGCCGCCTCCGCGGGGAGAGCACGGGACTCAGTGGGGGAGGGGGCGGCGGAGTGCTAAGTCCCAGACCCTCCCCATCCCTTGCGTCCTGAGTTCTCTTCCCGCGGCCAAATGATGGAACCTGAGTGGGAAGAGTCGGGCGAAAGGCCCTCTGAGCGAGCCCTGGCGCCCCCCCAGGGACCAGCGGACGCCCCATGCCCCACCCCGCGGGGACAGGCAGGGCAACAGAGAGAGAGGTTGAATATTGGAGGGGCCTAGCCTTTTGCTTCTTCATCGGGGTGGGGGGAGGGGTGCTCCCCACTTGTCACCCCTGTCTCCACCAGAACCATATGGAAGAAGAGCAGTCAGGGCTCCACTTACCTGTTCATTTACCTCCCTGTCTCTCTCATGTTTTCCTTTAGTCTCCCCTAGAGGTGGGGGGCTGGGTCCTGGGGGGAAGGTCCCCAGGGGATTTGTGACTCTCCTCCCCCTTGGCCTGACTTGATCCTAGGTTGTCCGTGTTTCAGCACAGCCTCAGCATCCCTGAAACAGGAGTGTCAGGGGTTACTGCCATCCAGTAGGAGGTGGAGTGGGGTCCGATCTCTATTTTAGGGGACTGGTGGTAGAGGGAAAGCCTGGACTGAGAGTTAGGCCTGGTGGGGTTTCTGGGAGGCCCTAGCGGCCTGCTGCTCTGTGAAGGGCTGAGTCCCGTGCCAGTTGTTAGCTGAGAAGTTTTGACTTGTTTGGTGAACGATCAGGGCTGTATCTACCCTCAGATGTACAAAATGGAAGGGGAAGGAAGGCGGCAAGAGAGGGCTTCTTACACTTTTTTCAATGCCTGCTTGAGAAAGAGGAGGCCCCTCGCGGAGCTGGTTTGCCTTCTTTTGTGTCCTGGTTTGATTCCTTATGGCTTCCGTTCTGTTCCCCCTCTCAGCCTGGCCTGTTTTAGGAAACTCAGGCTGAGAGTATCAGTTGCGTGGTGGTAGTTGCATTGTTCCAATTACCGCTGTGTGTGGCCACATCTCAACAATTAAAATGCAGAAAAACACAAAATCACTCTCTTCACTTGATCCTAGAGAGGGCTGGGAGTTTGCTGTTTGTCCAAATGCCTCATGAAAAGCTTGAGAGTTTGCTTCACTCCCTGTTCCTCATGGCTGTTCAGCCTGAGGCCTGGGATCTCCAGGGTAAAAGCCTGCAGTTAGGTTCCCTCTCTGGTTGATTTTTGAGGGCAGAGTTAAGAAACCAAGAGCAGAAGTGATATAAGCTTCAGCTTCTCCCATAAGAACATAGGGGAAGCTGCTGAAGGGAGCTCTCCGGAAGCTAGAAGTTTGTTTAGGGTGGTAATAATAATTATGCATGAAAATGATAGTTAACTATAATGATGATTGACTTCTGCACCTTTCCTCCAAAAAACTCCAAGTACATCCAGGTTTATTTCTTTGCTCTTCCTTGTGGCCTCTCTCTGAGGTGGAAATGGGGGTAGAGATGATTCCTGTGGCCTCTCTCTGATGTGGAAATGGGGGTAGAGATGATTCCCTTTTTTTTTTTGTAGAGTGTTCTGCCCCCAAGGTCACAGAAGGAAGAACCCTCTTGGGCTTTTGTTAGTGTGCAGGTAAAGGAGGCTGGCATCCAGCCAGAGAAGTAGACCCTATTGCCTCTGCATCTTAATGATATCACCCCTTCTGGCATTCTGAGGTTTTGAAGAGCTACAAACAAGAGGGATGAGAAAAGACAGTCTATGTAGACTTCTGATCTTTATAGACCAGATGGCATGCTTTTGTACATTTTGATATTTTGTGTTATATTGTTCCTATGATAGACTAAGATTAGTCTGCCCACTTTGCATATGGGTAAACCAAGGCCAAAATGACTTGCCAAAACTCAGCAAATTGATTTATTGATAATTTGTTCTCTCAACTAGCTAATGCTACATACATTTCCTGGTGAGCTATCTGCCTGCTGGTCATTTTTGGGAATAGGCAGAACAAAATCAAGACACCAGGTTAACCTCCCCTCTTCCCTTGAACAAGGCCCTTCAGGCAATTGTGTGGGCTTAAAACCTGTTCTCTGACAAAGTTAGTTCGCTTCTATTGGAAATTGGCCCTGAGAAAGAATCTTTATTAATTTTATCTACGATCTTAGAGTCAGATTAGCCTAAAAATTCAGTTGAACAAAGTCATGGAGTAGTTGTTTATAACATCTGTAGAGTTTAAATGTATTGGAATTACCCTGATCATTTTCTTTTCCTCTTCCCTTTTGATAAGAAAATATACACAGTATCTATTGGAAAGCAAATAACAGCTGATAGGCTGTTTAGGCTTTGGGAGAACAAAGTCATAACTACAACCACTGCTCTTCCTTGTGCTCTATTACTATTTCTGGAGTTTAGGAGAAGCATCTTTCGCTTCGCTTCTGATTGGAGGATAACATACTGGGCTGAGCAGGATGGAAATAACTATTTGGGCATCCTTCTCTCTCTCTCTCACTTGAGCTATTTCCTAAGTGGTGCTGGTGTTCCAGTTAGAAACAGAGCTTGAACCAGGTTAGGAGTGGCAAGTGAGTTTCAACTTGATTGCCAACTCCAGCTTATTTTACTGGATTTTTGGAGTGCCGAGTTCAGAATGTTTCTGAGGTTGTTTAGGCTTAGCAGGAAAGAGCTGTGATCAATTGATGTCTGCCAGAGGCCTGGCTTAGGGGTGCTGTGGTATGTGTGCCATGCGTTTTCCATCTCTGGACCAGGTACATCTCTAATGTCACTTGGGGCTGGTCCCTCTAATTGGCAGAATCAGCAGGCATGACTGGAGAGGGAAGTCCCAATGGTGCTAGAATGGTGCTGCAGTGGCAGAAGACGGCTCACGAGTGAGGTCTGGAAGAACGACAGGGAAGACATCCATCATTTGCTCCAAAGTGTGCAAGTCAAATCCTGGGGAGAATCATGATAACCCTGATCACTGAGCAGCTACAGAAGCAGACTCTGGATGAGCTGAAATGCACACGCTTCAGCATCAGTCTGGTAAAAGACCAGTCTTCCTGCTTCTCCACGACCCCCTCCCCCTTTTTTCTGAGGCTGTTTGTTGCTACCACTTTACTCTTGTCCTGTGCTGTATGAATCATGGTACTTGTACTGGAAGAGCCCACTAAAGGCTCAAAACCCAGCCCAAAAGGAAGGGGGCAGGGATTTTTCCACTAATAGAGAAGGGACAGCAAAACTTGGGTGGAGAAGGGTTTGAGATGTTGGAAGATGTGGATTGTTTTACTCACTAACTCTGGGAAGACGAGGAAGAGAACACTTAGGAATCCCTAACATCACTGTAGCTCATGAATTGCAGGGGAGAACTGAAAGAGGGCTTCCTAGAGATCTGTCAGTGTGTCCTGAATCTGAATCATGATGCATATTCTCTCTCTCTTAGCCCTTGCCTGATCATGCAGACATCTCCAACTGTGGGAACCCTTTCCAGCTGGTGTCTGGTAAGGCATCATGTATGTTTGTGTATGCCCATGCCTCTATCTACACATTCTTTTTTTTTTTTTTTGAGTTGGAGTCTCACTCTTGTCACCCAGGCTGGAGTGCAGTGGCATGCTCATGGCCACCGCAGCCTCCACCTGCTGGACTTAGGCGATCCTTCTGCCTCAGCCTTCCAAGTAGCTGGAACTACAGATGCAAACCACCATGTCTGGCTAGTTTTTGTGATTTATTGTAGAGACGAGGTCTCACCAAGTTGCCCAGGCTGGTCTTGAACCCACAGGCTCAGGCAATCCTCTCCCCTCAGCCTCTCAAAGTGCTGGAATTACAGGCTGAGCCACCGTGCCCAGCCAATTATACATTCTTTCATTGGTTTCCAGGGACCAGAACTAACTAGCCTGCCTCTAGAACTTTCTTGCCAGGATCACCTTCTGAGATTGGCACTTGTCTCCATTTTATTGCCCCAGCATGAATGTTAATAGCTTGTTCATATTCTTTATGGAGACTTTTATAATCTAATTTTTTTGTTTTGAGTTGGAGTCTCACTCTGTCGTCCAGGCTGGAGGGCAGTGGCACCCTCACAGCCACCCCAGCATCAACCTGCTGGGCTCTGGCGACCCTTCCGCCTCAACCTTCCAAGTAGCTGGAACTACAGGCACACGCTACCACACCCAGCTAATTTTTTATTTATTATAGAGACGAGGTCCCACCAAGTTGCCTGGGCTGTTCTAGAACCTGCGGGCTCAGACAGTCTACTCGCCTCAGTGTTCCAATGTGCTGGGATTACAGGCTGAGCCACCGAACCCAGTCTATAATCTAATTTTTTAAATAAGCAATATATTCACATGTTACAAAAATTTACAACAACAAAAAGGTTATACTGAGAAAAATTTCCCTTCCTTGTCTGTCCCCTGTATACTCAGCTTCTACCCCCTCCCTAAATGTAACTCCTGGCTGGGTATGGTGGCTCATGTCTATAATTCTCTTGCTTTGGGAGGCCAAGAGGGGAGTATTGCCTGAGCCCAGAAAGTTGAGACCAGTCTAGACAACATAGTAAGACCTCATCTCTACAAAAAAAAAAAAAATTAGCTAGGTGTGGCACCATGTACCTGTAGTCCTAGCTTCTCAGGAGGCTGAGGCGGAAGGATCACCTGAGCCCAGGAGGTTGAGGCTGTGATGAGCCATGATCCATGCCACTGACTCCAGTCTGGGTGACAGAGTAAGACCTTGACTCAAAATAAATAAAATAAATGTAACTCCTGTTATTAGTTTATTGTGTAATATATCTGACGAGCATTTCTTTATAAAATAGAAGCAAATATAAACGTATATACTTATTACCACTTTTTCACACATAAGTTTGCATACTTTTTGTTATTCTATACCCTTTTAAAAAACTTAACTATAATTCTATCAGAATGCTGAGCAATTTCTTTCATAGCTGCATATTTTTACACTATATGGATGTACCTTAGCTAGTTTAATCTCCTATTGACATGCATTTAGGTTATTTCTAATTTTTTGTTATGACACATAAAACTAGTGAATAACCTCATATATGTCATTTTTCACATGTGAAAATGTATCTGAGGTATATATTCCTAGGTGAATTAATCAAAGGGCCTATGATCATGGGGACATTTAGATGGAGGTATCGCTTGTGGACAATCAGAGCTCTCTAAGCCATGCTGCTGGGTTGTTCTGTGTCTCATTTTCTTTTCTGGGATACCTGGCAAGGGAAGTGAGTTGGCAAAAACATCTTCCTTCGGTTTCTTCCTCCTGTTTACTAAATACTTGCTGAGAGCCAGATATTGAGCCATAAGTACAGACCAGGAACCCATGGTTTCTGCCCTCATGGACGTTAGTAGGAGGAAGAACTGTTGACCAAATAGAGTCAGGTATTATTTTTGCCATCATCAAATCTGACTTCATGTACTTGTCATTTGCTCCACATATCTAGCCCCTGCAGAATTCTAGCCAGATAGTCAGAGTTTGGAGTAGGCCCTTTGTTCTTTAATGAGCTATCTCCCAAAAGTCATGATTTTGGTTGGAATACAGTGAGTGAGGATCATTCCTTTTAGTCCATTTCTCCTTCCTCCCCTTAGTCCTCCCATCTGTTTGAATGCAACAGAAGGCCTAGAGAAGGGGAATGGGAGTATGTGGGTGGCCAGGCACAAAGGAACATGAGCAGCCCAAAGTCTTAGGGTTTCCCAAGCACAGGTTCCACTGTCAAAGGCCTTCCCCTGTTGCCCTCCTTAAGAATAAAAGTGATCTCTTACCTGCTTGATTACCTCTTACTTCTTGGCAGCCCTAACTCCTGCCTTGGTGCTGTTGACACACGAGAAGAGGAAAGGCCAAAGAGGGAGAGCACAGGCCTGCTTTTCAGCACCCAGGGCAAGGGTGGGGGATGGGTGGCATTTGGCAAGGTAGAGCTAGTGAGGGATGCGCAGGGCAGACACATAGACATGTTTGTTCCTCTTGACTTGTTTTACCTTTGAGAGGGAGTGGCAGGCAGTACATGAAATGTTTTTGACTCAAGGTGGTTTCTCACAATGGAGGCATTATAGCATAGTAGTTAAGAAATGTAACCTTGACATCAGGCAGGCCTGGATTTGAATCCTGCTTTGGTCATTTGATTGCTGTATGAAATGAGGAAAGTTAGCCGGGCTCGGTGGCTCAGCCTGTAATCCTGTGCTTTGGAGGCTGAGGTGAGTGGATTGCCTGAGCCCGCGGGTTCGAGACCCGCCTGGGCAACTTGGCGAGACCTCATCTTTACAATAAATCAAAAAGTAGCCGGGCGTGGTAGCGCATGCCTGTAGTTCCAGCTACTTGGAAGGCTGAGGTGGAAGGATCGCCGGAGCCCAGCCGGTCGAGGCTGCGGTGGCCGGGAGCGGCCACTGCACTCCAGTCTGGGCGACAGAGTGAGACTCCAACTCAAAAAAAAAAAAATGGGGAAAGTTACTGAACTTCTCTCATCTGTGAAATGGGAATGATAATAGGACTTAACTCATGAGGTTTTGGGGACACTTTATATAAAGTCACGTGGTAAGCTCTTAACAAAATGTTAGCTATTGTTAATATTTTTTTTGTAAATGCCTTCCAGAAGGTGCTTCCTGGAGGGGCCTGCCTCACTGTTCCTGTGCTGAGTTCCAGGATAGCCTCAACTTCAGCTACCATCCTTCAGGCTTGAGCCTACACCTCAGACCACCCAGTCGGGGAATCTCCCCCCAGGAGCAGCCCCTTTCCCAAGTCCTAAGCCCTGAGCCCCCAGACCCAGAGAAGATTCCTGTGCCCCCAGTTCCTCCATCCAAGAGGCACTGCCGCTCACTCTCAGTGCCCGTGGACCTGTCTCGTTGGCAGCCGGTGTGGCGGCCCGCCCCCTCCAAGCTGTGGACTCCCATCAAGCACCGAGGCAGTGGTGGAGGGGGTGGGCCGCAGGTGCCTCACCAGAGCCCTCCGAAGCGGGTCTCCAGCCTCAGGTTCCTCCAAGCTCCCAGTGCCTCTTCTCAATGTGCCCCAGCCCACAGACCCTACAGCCCTCCTTTCTTCAGCCTGGCCCTGGCCCAAGATTCCTCTCGACCCTGTGCTGCCTCCCCTCAAAGTGGCTCCTGGGAGAGTGATGCTGAGTCTCTGTCACCTTGCCCACCTCAGCGCCGCTTTTCCCTGTCACCCAGCCTGGGCCCACAGGCAAACCGCTTCTTGCCTTCTGCCCGGAGCTCGCCCGCATCCTCCCCAGAGCTGCCCTGGCGACCTCGAGGTCTCCGCAACCTTCCACGAAGCCGCTCACAGCCTTGTGATCTGGATGCCCGCAAAACTGGGGTCAAACGGCGCCACGAAGAAGACCCCCGGCGTCTGCGGCCTTCCTTGGACTTTGACAAGATGAATCAGGTGGGACCATCAAGAACGGGGGAACTTAGATGGGAGTGGGAGGACTCTATTCCGTTCTCATTTTTGAGCTAGCCTCCAGCTTCACACCCTCCCGATGGCCACCTCTGGAGCTCTTTTCTGTCTGAGCCTTTGCTAGAGTGACCTACCATTCCAGTTCACCTGGTTTTAGCAGTGAAAGCCCCCATCCTGTGAAGCTCGTTAGTCCTGGGGGTTCCAGAGAAACTGGGGTGAGACTCACGTTAAACCTTTCAACAGGGTTCCCAGATAGGTACTTGCCCTCCTTTCTGAGAATGCATAAGCTGCAAAATTCCTGTCAGTGCTCGCTTATCCTTGTGCTCAAGGCTAGTTTTGTCACTTTCCCTTCACTGCTTCAAGTGGGTCTGTGAGGGCTTGAGCAAGATGGGCTGCTACAGTGTTCATCTGTTCAACAAATGTTTTTTTACTTCCTTGGGTGAGTGCAGTTATTGTATGTACTCTGCTACTTTTCAGATTATCCTTTTTAGACCACTGGATCACAAGCCTCTTTGAGAATGTATTCAGTTTTTCATACAGTCATCCAGCCAGTCAGCAAACATTTATTGAGTACCTTCTATGTACTTGACTCTGATTAGGCATTGGCAGTACAGAGTAGTGAAACAAGCAGATGACGTTTCTGACTCTGTGGAGCATATGAAAGAATACTAAACTGCTATTCTTTTTTTTGAGTTGGAGTCTCACTCCATCGCCCAGACTGAAGTTGCTATGGCATGCTCACAGCCACCCCAGCGTCGACCTGCTGGGCTCTGGTGATCCTTCCACCTCAGCCTTCCAAGTAGCTGGAACTGCAGGTGCACGCTACCACACCTGGCTAGTTTTTTATTTTATTGTAGAGACGAGGTCTTGCTGAGTTGCCCAGGCTGGTCTCAAACCCATGGGCTCAGGCAATCCACTCACCTCGTCCTCCCAAAGTGCTAGGATTACAGGCTGAGCCACCGACCCTGACCTGAACTGCTATTCTTATATCTGATGGAAAATATGCGCTGTTTCCTCAGAGAAATGTACAAATACACTAAATTTTCAAAATTTTGTCAGGGAATTTGCAAACCTCACCCCAAAGCCTAGGATTTCTGCCTTTAAGTATAACTGAGAGGGACACTTTGAAATACATCTTATGATGCTTTGGGAAGTTAGTATCATTCTTTGTCTTCTTAACTTTGTTTTTTGTTCAACAGAAACCATACTCAGGAGGTCTCTGTCTCCAAGAAACAGCCCGGGAAGGCAGCAGCATCTCTCCACCATGGTTCATGGCCTGTAGTCCCCCACCCCTCTCTGCATCCTGCAGCCCCGTTGGGGGTTCCTCCCAGGTGCTGAGTGAAAGCGAAGAGGAGGAGGAGGGGGCTGTGCGATGGGGGCGGCAGGCACTGAGCAAGCGGACACTATGCCAGCAGGACTTTGGGGACCTGGACTTGAATCTGATTGAGGAGAACTAAAACTGAGAGGCTACTTCCTGGGGCCACACAAACTGACTCTGTTATGGCTACTAACAAGTGTCAAGGCCCCAAGGCTGGGGGCCCAGCCTGGGAATGGGGGTGAGTGGAGGGCTCCGACTCAGGGCAGCCGGAAATCTTCTCACTCCAGCAAGCTCGACCATGCAGAGAGACTGGCCGGGACAAGATAAACGGAGCTGGTGGCGGGAGGGACAGCCCCAGAGCAGACCCTTCCCATGGCGGCCCTGAGTGTGAGTATCCCTGCCACTGAGAGAGCAATGGGCAGGGAAGGAAGGGGTCTGCTGACCCCAGCTCGGGAAATTTCACTAGCCCCTTTGCTTCAAAGGGCACTTGTGTCTTAGAATTTGGCCAGGGTGGGGGGTTCATTCAGCCTCCTCGGAGAAACTGTGTGAGAGTGTGTGCGTGCGTGAGAGTGTACTTGAGGAAAGGTGTGTTTGCGTAGCCTTAGGGAAGGAAGGCGATTGCTCCTTAACAGCAGAGCATTATGATAGCCCAGGATCTTGAGTTTTTACAGGACACTGGGTTTGTTCAAGGAGTCAAGAGGAGGGCACCAAGTTTTCCTTATTTCTAAATAGCTCTGGAACCAGGCTTGTAATCCGTAACATCAGTGGCTTTGCAAAGGATTTTGTTTTAGGCTACCCAGGGTATTTTAAGTGCTGTGATCTCAGCTAATGGTCTTTCCCTCAGCCCCACCCCTCCACTGGATAGGTCTAGTATTGGGGGTTGCTGGAGTCACCACATTTATTCTGAGCTGGCCTTTTTTCTTATCAGATTGTCTAGGATCTATACAACCTGCCTCTTTCACTCTCTTGAGTAGTTGCAAGTACACATGGGCAACTGGGGCAGGATTGATGGGCTCCATCTCTTTCTTTTTGTCTCTACTGAGAGGACACTTTTCCCCTTACCCTCAGGCCTTGCAGGTCAGAGACATGGTAAGAAAGCCCTGTGTGGGTCCCCAGCATTTATTAAGGCAGATCTGTAGCCAGAGAAGTGGCATTCAGTCCTCAGTAGATATGGGGAAGATCATCCCAGCACTGTTCTTCGGAAGCAGACTGTAGGAAACCTATCCTTACACGATCCAGGCCCAGCCTCTTTTCTGACCTGCTTGAGAAAGAGGAAAGGTGTTCAGCATTTAATAGTTTGCTTGTCTTCCACTCCTGCCAGGAAATGTTTATTTGCCTCTAATTGGCCCAGAGAGACCATAGAGAGGTTGGGGCTCACTGAGGGATTGGCTGAGGATATGTAAAGCAGAAGCTGTGAGAAGCAGTTGGGAATTTGTTGTTGGAGTGAATTTACTTTTTTGTTTCTCACCTACAACTTGAACCAGAATAGCAGGTCCCAGTGGCCGCAGTGATGGGTTTAAGTACCTTGGTAGGGCCAATACCAGTAGAAATGCAAACTGAAGCTGCTGCCACAGTAGCTTGTGAGGCTTTGTCCAACTTTATTTAGACCTTGCATGACCAAATTGGACTTGCCCTTCTTGTTTATTGCAAGAAGGGCATTTTTCTCTTCAATGTCCCGGGTGTCGTCAGACTCAATTTCTTATGTTAGGAAAGAAGACCAAGGTCTATGTGTTTTCTTCCTTGTGGAATTGAACCTGACATTTTCTGGGTCTCCCACATGTCAGATAGGAGAATCAGTGGGCTTTGGCCTCCTTGTCTCCACTCCAGAGGAGGTGGCCATGTCTTCTTAGCCTCTGGCCCTCGGAGGCTCTAGAGGCTCTACCCTTCTGGGGCTCTTCCCCATCTCCTGGCTAGTTACCACTGGGCTACCAGATCTCTAAGGATCTGAGAAAGGCTCTCTAGAGAATCCAGGGAAACTGTGAACCCAGTAGTTGCCCATCCTTGGTTTCATCCCTCTCCTGGTTCTTCTCCTTCTTCAGGCCATATTTCCCTGGTGCCAGCTTCTTTTCCTCTAGGGGCATTCTCATCCATGGGCTCTCTGCTGCACGTTGGCTGTGCCAGCTTCTAATAGATCACTGGCAATGTCAGTGTGGTCTCTGCAGGCCCTAAGCTGAAGAAGTGAGGACAGTAACTCAGCCTTCACCTGGCTTCCCCAAAGCCCTAGGGCACCATTCTTAGGGGAGAAGGTCTACAGTTATTGTAATTTTAATTCCATTACTTTAAGTCTGGAAAATTAAACTAGTTAGAACTGTCATCTTGCTTCCTAATCTAAGAACCTGTGGCCCTGGAACAAGCCTTCTCAAGAAGTGGTTCATTTTGCTTTACACAATAGATCTGTTCCAACAGTTCTGTGTAAACCAAATGCTATTTTTTGATGCATTTGGACTGCTGACCATTTAAAAGCAGCCTATGATTGCTTCTTTTGTAAAGCAAGCAACCTCCCTCTTCTTTAGCTGTTTTGACTATTTGGATTTTCACATATTGGGCTTACCCAGAATGGAGCACACCTCCAGGGCTTGTGGCTGACGCTGGGTAGATGTCTGCATCTGTGCTGTGTGTGTGGTGTGGCTGGCCAGTAGGTGAGTATTCCTGCGTGTGTGAGTGAAGCCACTCCCAGGCTGGTGCTCTCCTCCTGTGCCCGGTGACTGCCCAGTGGCAGCCCAGCTGCCCTTCACTCCCACCTGCTGCCAAAGTCCCTGTGCTAATGGGATTACAAATATAAAAAGTGGAAAAAAAATTTTTCGTAAACTTTGTTTTATATTAAAAAAAAATCCATAAGTCTGTGTGTGTTAAACATGAGGTTCTGCCTCTGTGGCTGTGTTTGAAAAAATAAAGTTTTATTAGAATAATCCATTTTCCCAAGCAACCTTGTGTACTACAGTGTCTTCTTCCCTTCTCCACAAAGAAAGACAAGGAGGAAGCAGGGAGAAGGCCACCTGACTGTTCTAGCCCCTTCCTCTAAGACATGGGTAATCCTTTCAAAAAGGGCAGTATCTGGACCCTAGGCACTTTGCCAGCCTCCAGCAGATCATATCCTGTGGCCCAGGATTCTGTTAAGGCATTGGTTATTTCTGGCAGTTTGGTTTGGTCTCTGTTTGCCTGGCACTTATACCTGTCTCCTCCTGCCTACTGCCACTCTTACTTCCAGCAGGTTGAAGTCAAGTATTAATGCATTCTAGCTCCCTGAGAAGTGCTTCATGTTGTAGTCAGGAACTTGTCTAGATTGTTTTGTTTTTGTGAGACAAAAGCAGAGTAGGAGATGACCAGGAATTGCTTTCTTTTTTAAGAGTTTGCACATGTTATGTCATGGAGAGATGGAGATTTAGTCATCAGAATTCAGATCTCAAAGGCCTAGGCAATTTCTCCCTCCGAAAAGTACTGCTTTTGGAAAATTATCCTAGCAGCAAAGCTCTTTTGTCCTAGAAGAGGGTGTTTTCCCTAATGCTTCAATTTGGAGTGTTCGTTTGCTAAAAGAAGCTGTGTGGCTCACTCTCTCTTTAGACCTTTCTATTCTATCCTTTCTTCTCCCTATGTTAACATTCTTCCAATGTATGTGGGTGAAGTGTAGTTGCTTAGAGATCCAGGCAGGAGCCTCTGTCCCTGAGGCTTAGCCTTTCTTTACCAGTTGTGCTAACTTGCCAGGTGGCAAGAAGAGTCAAGTTGCTTAGCCTACGTCCTAGTTTTCTGCTTCAAATTGGTGGCGCTCGTTGTTGAATACCAATGAAGTTTGCAGGAGTATAGAATTAGCTTGACTACCTGGATCAGGAACCTTTGCAGGGGTGCAAATATACCCTGGAAAGAGTGGGGGTTGCCACTTGCCCTGGAAACAAAGGAGGGACTTTGGGAGGTGGGGTAGGACAGTGGCATGTGGTTAAAGCAGCATAGAATTAAGTCTTTTTCTTTCTTTAAACTGCTTTTTCGTTTCATTTACCGCTTGAGTAGGGGTAAAGTTTGAACACCTAAAGTAACTGTGTCCTGCTTTTTCCCTTTCTTTTGAAGTTTTTTTGACTTTGTTTTAAAGATGTGGGGTACAAGTCAGGATTAGGTACATAAGTAATCTAGGTGCAGGTGAAGTTAGGGCCTCCAACTAGTCCTCACTTCCCCTGGTTTAGGACGAGGTACCTTTGTGTTGTTACATGCCCCCCCTTTTGAATTTTTTTGTTGAATTTTTCTACTATTCATTTTTTGTGAGGCCAAGTATGATTTCATTTTTCATTCCTGAAGTCCCACTAGTATAGGAAAGAATGTAAACTCCACAAGGGCAAGGATTTTGTTTTATTTAATATTGTCCCCAACACTTTGGAATGTTCCTGCACTTGAAAAGTGCCTGCCATATTTGTTGAATGCATTTCCTCTTTGCTCTTTCCATCTCTGAGCTTAGGTACAATTCTGTCTCTGTGTTGTGAGACACCAGCCTTGGACATTGGGACAATGATTAAATCTCCATATGTGAGAAAATCCCAGGAGTTAATTTTGATAAAAAAGCTGCAAGACAGATAGATCCTGTATGGATCCACCCTGTTCCCCTCCTACCAACTACAATTTACGGGCCATGTGCTTTAAAGAGGCCCAGAAAAACATTGAGTCAGGCCTCAGGTTGACTGTGGGAGATGGAAGTTAGGAAATAGGGAGGGAATGCTTCCTTGGTGCTCCACAGAGTTAGTTCTAGAATGACTTCCCAAGATGTTTTGTATTTTTACTAAAGTCGATAGTTGGTACTCCCCCCTTCCTCCAAGCCTTTGCTCCAAGGAGAGGTCATGGGTGTAGACAAGGTTATGGACAGGAGATAACTTGATAGGCACAGAAGCCTTGGAGAAAGAACTATCTACTGCTCTTTCCTGTCTGGAGGGCAGATCAATAAAAAACAAGTCACTTTTAGAGCAACAGACATGGGTTATTACTAGATCCTTTATCTTTTGTATCTGGTGTGTATATTCTCCATTGAACCATGGAACATGCTGACCTCTGACATCACCAACTTTAAATGATTGAGGTTTCCTATTGCCTATTGTAAATAACAATCTACCCCAAATCTTAGCATCTCCTTTTCTCTATAGCCTTGTTTTCTAATCAGGAGCTATCAGTATCCCACATCTGTCTTAATTAAATACAGTCAGATAAGAGCTATGGAATTTGCTTTACCCCCAGCCCCAATACTTTCCATGGTAAGTTGAGATGCTACTGAATAAAGGAAAAGAATCCACTTATGCTGGTCTGTTTCTAGTTCCCCTAAAAGTTGAGTGTAGAAATACCTAGACTTAATAACATTGGCAGATTAGGAAGGGGAAAAGGTTCCATGGGTTTAAGGCAAAAACAAGATGTTGGGGACATGTTGGCCTTCAATCAATGGAAAAGGTGGCATTATACTCAATGGATGTAATACATTGGCCAATTGGAAAGGAATCTATGGAGCACTGGCAATATAGAATAGGATGGTACTATGTTGTAGGCCAGTGAGAAGACACTGTATCTTATGGACCAATGGGGAGAACAATTTCCTAAAAGACGACAGGATGGTAGCTCATATTTCAGGAAGAAATCAATGGGGTATTGGAGACACTAAATTCCTAGCTCAAAACATCCACTACCTTGCCCCCCAGCGTCCCCCCACCCCGTAAAAATCTTTGGTGTCCGAGGAGGGTAAGCTAAAGCCTTCTCAGATATGGGGCTCCTTGAAGGAAGATTAGGACTAGGGATGGTGCCATGGGGGGGACTGAAGGACCCGCCCACTTCCCCACCCCGGCCGAACCTGCAATTCCCCTCCCGACCGCAGGGGGCACTGCAGGCCCCGGGGAGGTTGGGGCGGAGCGCTGCGAGGGGCCCGGAGCTGCCGCCCCGCTCCGGAGCGCGGGGGGCGCTGTGCGGGGCCCGCGTTGCGGCTCCGCTCCCGGCCACGGGGGGCGCTGCGCAGCGCCGGTGGTTGGTGGTGGATGTGGGGGGGGTGGGGGGGAGAGGCGGCCGCGGGTGGTGCGGAGGGAGGCCTTGCGGGCGGATCGGGCGCTTGGCGGCGGAGGTGGTGGGAAGCGGCGGGCGGGAGCGTGGGTCGGGCCGGCCCTGGCGATGGCGGACGCGGCGGCCTCCCCGGTGGGCAAGCGGCTGCTGCTTCTGTTCACGGACACTGCGGCCTCAGCCTCGGCTTCGGCCCCCTCGGCGGCGGCGGCGGCGGCGAGCGGAGAGCCGGGGCCTGCGCTGCGCACTCGAGCCTGGCGGGCCGGCACGGTGCGGGCCATGAGCGGGGCGGTGCCCCAGGACCTAGCGGTGAGTGGCGGCCGAGGCGGGCACTCGAGGCCGGGGCTGCGGGGCCTGCGGGCGGCCTCCCCGGGGGCCTTTGTGAGGGGGCGGAGGGGTGGGGGTGACCCAGTTCCGCACCCCCGGATCTCCCTGGCGCCCCCCGCCGGCACCTCGGCAACCCGAGCTCTGGCCGGCATGGCTTCCGCGTCGGGGTGCGCGCCCCTGTTTCCCCCGGGGGCGGCCGGGGCGCCTGGAGCTGCTGCTTCCAGCCGGCAGGCCCCGCCTCCTGGGCGACCCTTTTCTCGGCGTCCCCCCCAAACACGCCTTCGGAGCAGGCTTTCCAACCTTGGGCTCCCGGGCCCCTCAGAGTTCGGCTGGTGCTGCCACTGCCCCCTCCGAGACGCGGATCTGTGCTCCCCAGGCTCTCTGGAGAGACCTGCGCCCTGTTCCCTTTCTCCCTGCGCCCCGAGTGGGGCGGGAATGTGGGCAGTTGTGGGAGGCACAGAGGCTGCAGTGGAGCTGCTCGGGGCTTTTTTATCTGGCGGTTACTTCCTCCTTGTCTGAGCCGGGCTCGGCCTGGCGGTCTCCAGAAAGGCCAGCTCTCGGGGCTGTCGCCGGCTCCCCTCTCTTGGCGCTTCTGGGTGACAGGAGCTGCAGTTGTGGTTGCTTTTGATAAGTTTGAGATCTGTCTTGGTAGTCGAATGTGGCCCTGGGTGGTGCGTTTTTGCTCCCAACTCGGCTACTCCCCCAATCTTGGGAAAGGTTTTGTTTTGAAACTTTGTGGTGGGGGTTGGCCGCTTTTGAATGCTTGCCTTGGTGTGTTTTGTGATTAAAGTTGCTCAGTAATAGAACTTAACCAGCATTTGGGGTCATTATGTGTTTCTTTCTTTTTAATGTGGCGGCAAAATCATTGTTTTTTAGTTTTAGCAAGCCGCTTTATTTCCTCATTCTGATTGGGGTCCTACTAGTGAGATAAGGCTATGAAAGGGGGGGCGGTAGGTTCTGCTGGAATGTGATGAATGAGCAGGCAGAAGGTAAATTATATTGATGAACTTGCCTCTGCAGATACTATAAACGGGAACGCTTTTTGTGAGATTTAGGAATAATGTAGATTTCTGATGTTCATTTTTCTTCCTATTGATCGATGGTGTTAGTTGGTTCCCCCCCCTTCCCAGATATGCAAGGTTTCTGGGTTTGGCTTGTGGCTGTCTTAAGCTTGGCTTCTGCTGCTTAGTTCACTTGTTTTGATCTTTCTCCATACTCCGTAAGAAAAGCTGCTAGGACATTTGTGGGACTACCGTGGGGCAGATTTGTAAAATGATTCCAGGAATATAAGGGAAAGGGGATGATGATCAAGATGGAAATGCAGTCTGCGCTTTCTTTAGAAGATGGCTGGGATGGGAAAAGAAGTGTCCTTCTCACATCCAGTAATTCACCCTATCCCTTGGAAGCAAAGCACACTTAAGATCCACCATTATTATATGCATACTTTGACCTAAGGCCCAAGCTGTCCTAGCTACTCAGTTGGGATTTTGTTTTCTGCTTCTTCTAATGGTTGTTTCCTCTATCAGATGAATTGCTAATGAGCTCTGCACCTGAAATGGCTACCCATTCACTTTGTTGTTTCTGTGCTCCCTGAGGGCAGAGGTTTTTGAAATTCACTGCCACCATGCTGGACACCTACTAAGCTAAATACTGAGTAATTTTATAACTAAACCCTCGGAACTGAGTTCTCAGACCAAATAAAAAGTTGTGGTGATTCTTGGAAATTAAAACAAGACGTACATTACAACTATGTTGAGGTCTTGCATGGGGCTGTGTGAATATACAAGCAAAGGCAGGTTTGCATTTTAAGAATCATTTATGTTTCTTGTGTGTATATCTAGGGACATAGATGAGAAAGCCACAACAAAACCCAGAGCCTTTAGATTTTTTCACTAGCTTGCAAAATTGCTCAAGAATTGCTGTTATGTTGAGGTTCTATTAATGACAATGACTAGTATAGGATCAGAACTGGCCGTTTTGTTTTCCTTTTTTATTAAAGAGATTTCCTTTGGACCCTGGGCATGTGGACCTTTCCAGTTTGCACCACACACCGTAGTAAACACAACTGCCTTCCAATCAAAAGTGTTCTTCCTGTACTCAAGGGTGGAGTTTGCAAGCAGCTGGCCTGTGATTGGGCAGATTTTCATTCAGTTATGTTTAAGATGTTTTCAGGCATGCTTGGTTTTGAGTAATGCATAGCAGGGCGCCCCCTGTTAAGGATGAGTAATTGAGGGTTGGATGAATGAGTTTCTGAAGTGATTGAAAATACACTTCTCAATTTTAGACTCAATTAATATTCTCTTTCTAAATACTTTTTGATCCAGAAATCCTGTAAAATATAGTACTGATCCATTTAGTGAAACCTTTTTTGGAAAATGATACCAAAGCTAAGTGCTACCTTAAGATGAGATGTGAAAAAAGGAAAGTCAGGATCCTATTGATTGGGAGTTTTGTTGATAAGGGTCTGATAGATGGGCATCTTCACCAGTAAAGCTATGCTGACAAATAACTACTGAGAATTTTAGCCAAAGTAGGAAAACAGCTTTTTTCCCTCTTTCTCATGGAATAGTAGCTTTATTTGTGTTTTTAAATAGACCTTTAAAAAAAAAAGTCCTTTTGCGAAATTAGTTGAATACATTTTTTTTGCATTTATCTCTAGCTTTTCTTTTGTAATCTGGTGTCTTCTTTGTATTCCTAAATCGTTATTGGTCTGTGTAAGTTGTAGAGACCATGGGATTTTTGCATATATGGGTATGGTAGATAAACACACAGACCAAAATAAAAAGGATTTTCCCTTTTTTGTTATAAAAGCAAAACTTGCAATTTGCAAAATGTCAAAAAAGGTATACACAGGAAAAATCAACAATCTCCATCCTCTACCAGCTCCCATTTACCAAAAAAGAGTAAGTTATCTTTGCTTATCTTTCTTAATACTAGTACAAAAATAGGAAAACATTCAACCATGTACAAAGGTTGCTTTTTTTAGCAAATGGTGTCATACTGCACAATATCTGAAGCCTGTTTTTTTCATTCATTTAACAGTTTACCAAAGGGATCAATACCTATAGATCATATTCATCATGTTTGAGAACTACCTTATATTCTATAGAATGGATGTACCATTCATTCATTCCTCCTTTTGATGGACATTCAAGTTATTTAAAGTTTTTTTTGGCAGTTTAGACAATGCTACTATTAACATAATTGTACAGTACATACATCCAGGTTGTGTAATCCAGGTTTTATTTCTGCAGTTTAACCATCCTGGAGTGAGATTGTTAGATTAAGAAATATATGTATTTTTTTATTTTATTAGGTAATGCCAAGTTATTTTCCATTAAGAGTATATAGCGGCCAGGCACAGTGGCTCAAGCCTGTAATCCCAGCACTTTGAGAGACCGAGGTGAGGGAATTGCCTGAGCCCACGGGTTCGAGAACAGCCTGGGCAACTTGGCAAGACCTCATCTCTACAATAAATAAAAAAATTAGTCAGGCGTGGTAGCACATGCCTGTAGCTCTGGCTACTTGGAAGGCTGAGGTAGAAGGATCACTTGAACCCAGCAGGTCAAGGCTACAGTGGCCATGAGCATGCCACTGCACTCCAGCCTGGACAGTGGAGTGAGATTCCGACTCAAAAAAAAAAAAAGAGCATATAGCATTTTAAACTCTCATCAGTAGTGCTTGTAGTGCTTGTTTCTTTTTATCCTTGCCATCAATGGTATCATCAGTCTTTTTCATTTTTGCCAATCTGATGGGTGTGAAATAGGACCTAGCGTTTTTTTGTTTTGTTGAGACAAGGTCAGACTCTGTAGCCCAGGCTGAAATGTAGTGGTGCAATCCTGGCTACTGCAGCCTCAGTCTCCTATACCCAAGTGATCCTCTTGTCTTAGCCTTCTGAGTAGCTGGGACTCCAGCTGTGCCATAATGCCCGACTAACTTTTTTTTTTTTTTTGTAGAGACTAGTTCTCACTGGATTGCCTGAGAGCTCCTGGGCTCAAGAGAGCTTCCCACCTTGCCTCCCAAAGTACTGGGATTACAGGCATGAGCCGCTGCGCCTGGCCAGTATCTAGCATTTTCATGACTACTAGTCTTTTTCTGTGTGTATAGGCCTTTTACATTTCTTTTGTTAGTTATTTGTGCATGTGTTTTGCTCACTTGAAAAAAAATGGGAGTTGTGTTACCGCTCTCTACAAGTTCTGTACGTGGATGTTAACTCCTTTACCTGTCTAGTAAGTTGTATTTTCTCTCATTTGTCATTTGATTTTGTTGATGGGTTGCTTTGTCATACAGAAAAATAAAAATTTTATGTCCTTAGAATCCTCAGACTTTTCTTAATAGCATCTAGGTTTACTTGACTGGAAGAAGGTCCCATATCTAAATATACTTCAGATTTTCTTTTTAACATTTTCATTTATTTTTACTTCTAGATCTTTGGTCCATCAGGAATATTTTTGTAATTGACATATGAGATGGGTGATAAAACTTTTTTTCTACTGAGTAACCAGTTGTGGCAACACCAGTTTTATTAAATAAACTATTCTTTTCTTGCTGTGTGGTAGAATTAAATGATGCCATAAATGTAGCATCCGTTTGTTTTGAATGTGTACCATAGCTATCCTAATTATCCAGAGTGTGCAAAAGGAATGAAAGTGCATCAGTCTTATTTTTTTTATCCCTTAATCTTTTATCTCTATTTTGTGTTTGAGATAATATAATAATTGTAGCTGTATTCCAGCTAGTACTGTACTTTGGGAATCTTCCAAGAGGAGTGAAAGTGTATCTGTCTTCTTTTTTTACATGTCCCCCTCCCCCAGCCTTTCCTCTTTGTCTCAGGGTAGGGTAGGTAGACTCTAAAATACCTCTCTACTTGGTTTCTAGATAATGTAATAATTATAGTCAGGTCCAGGAGAGTACCATATTTCCAGTGTAAAATCCATTATTATTTATTCTCTACCTATATTCAAAATAGAATTTCAGCCCTAATTGAAATGGCAGTTTGTGGCTTTTAAAATTTTTATCTTTTTTTTTTGAGTCATAATCTCACTCTGTCACCCAGGCTGGAGTGCAGTGGTATGCTGACGGCCACTACAGGCTACTGTAGCCTTGGCTCGCAGAGCTCAGGTGATCCTTCTGCCCTAGCTTTCCAAGTAGCTGGAACTACAGGCACACACCACTGTGCCCGGCTAGTTTTTTATTTTATTTTATTTTTTTGTTGTAGAGATGAGATCTCATCAAGTTGCCCAGGCTGATCTTGAATCCGTGGGCTCAGGCAGTCCTCTCGCTTCCACCTCCCAAAGTGCTGGGATTACTGCCGTGAGCCATTGTGCCCGGCCTAAAATGTTTCTCCTTAAGTGTCTTTTTCTTACTTATAACTCCAAAGGTTAAATAAGATTGAATGATATCTGACATTTGTGCTCTGTTCATTAAAGTAAATAAGAATATATTTTTGTGAATCCGTGTATGGTTTAGAAAACTAAACAAAAGTGAAATTTTACTTTTTTATGTTAAGAATATATACTGTTTAGTTGTGTGCCCCTCTAAACACATGTATCATCTTAGTTCTCCCCTTATAGCAGCAGGTCTGTTTTTGAAACGCTGAGCCATGATTGAGTTTTTCAGGCACTCAAGTGCTTTGTATAGTTAATCTTTTTAAAAAGTTTGTCCTGCCGGGCACGGTGGCTCATGCCTATAATCCCAGCACTTTGGGAGGACGAGGTGAGAGTATTGCCTGAGCCCACGAGTTCGAGACTAGCCTGGGTAACTTGGAGAGGCCTCATCTCTACAATAAATTAAAAAATTAGCCTGGCATGGTGGTGCACACCTGTAGTTCCAGCTACTTGGAAGACTGAGGTGGAAGGATCGCCTGAGCCCAGCAAGTTGAGGCTGTGGTGGCTGTGAGCATGCCACTGCACTCCAGCGTGGGTGACAGAGTGAGACTCCAACTAAAAAAAAAAAGTTTGTCTTATTCCATGTGTTTGTGTGTATGTGATTTTTAATAGCTCTATCTTAATTTGTCTCTGCAGTTTATTTATTTCAGAGCTATGCAGTATGTCTGCCAGTTTCCACATTATACACTGGTCATTTTGTCCAGCATCCTTTTCCTTTACTGCACAATCAGATCTTTCCTCTTACATGCCCATTTATGTCTAAGGGGCTTGCTCTATAAACTCCCCAGCTGCCAAGAGCTCCCTCTTTAGTACTTCTTTAGTACTCACTTTCTTGGGTTTCTTCCCTAACTTGTTCTGATTTATTTTTTTCTCCCTCCACCAACAGACTCAAAATAGTTGATAAGAAACAAGGCATTTTCTGTTAGTGGTTTTTTCCAACAACAGCTGGGGTGGGTTCCTGTAGACTTTACTTCTACGAGGCCTGGGGGACACAACACCTGTTTTTGCTTCTCAGTTTTCCACTGCCTTTGACAGGTTGGTGGTTTTAAGCTCTCTCCACCCAGTATCCCCATGGCCAAAGTGTATTTTACCCTTGTTCTGTAGGTGGCCTGATTATTTAATAGTGACTCAAATAATGTGATCTCTCTTAGTTTTGCAAGGACAGAAACTCCTTTTAAAAAAAAAAAAAGTGACTTTAAGGGTAATCAGGCTCTAGGGGACTGATTTCTCTATAATCAAACTCTCTGGAGACTGCTTTGTAAATACACATGTAAGGTTATTAATTTACATTGGGAGATACACCTATCCAAAGATCTGCATAGAGACCCCTTCTGGTCTACTCTAGAGACCAAATTACAGGTAAGAAGATGCTTGATGTGAAAAGCATCAGACAAGGGAAATTGGGTGTTGCCAAAAAGATTTAAAGCAAGCAGCCCTGGTTTTGGTGGTCCTCCACTTTCTTAGTATTTTCTCTTCCAGGGCTGTGTTCTCTCTTTACCCGTTTATTTGTTTATTTTTTATTTTTATTTTTTATTTTTTTGAGTTGGAGTCTCACTCTGTCACCCAGACTGGGGTGCAGTGGCCGCTCCCGGCCACCGCAGCCTCGACCTGCTGGGTTCCGGCGATCCTTCCGCCTCAGCCTCCCAAGCAGCTGGAACTACAGGCGTGCGCTACCACGCCTGGCTAATTTTTTTTATTTATTGTAGAGATGAGGTCTGCCCAGGCGGGTCTTGAACCCACGGGCTCAGGCAATCCACTCACCTCAGCCTCCCGAGGCGTGGGATTATAGGCTGAGCCACCGAGCCCGGCTCTCTTTACCCTTTTAAAGTTGTTATCCATTGAAGTACCCGTACAGAGGAAAGAAAGCCTGTTCACCCTTCATCCATCCTAGGAGCTACAACACCTATAAAGCCTTTCTGAATCTCCAGCATGTTGTTTTTATGCTTTTGTTTCTTTAGCACTTTGTGGATACCTCTTTGGGGAATGTTAATTGCAATTTTTCTTGTTATAGATATATAACAAGATATATAGCTTGTGAAGAGGTTCAGGAATGCCACCCTAAGATATGCTCCTTTTTTTTTGAGTTGGAGTCTCACTCTGTCGCCCAGGCTGGAGTACAGTGGCATGCTCACGGTCCCCAGCGTTGACCTGCTGAACTCTGGCAGCCTTAGCCTTCCAAGCAGCCGGAACTACAGGCGCGCGCTACCACACCCGGCTAATTTTTGATTTATTGTGGAGATGAGGTCTCGCTAAGTTGCCCAGGCTGGTCTTGAGCCCATGGGGCTCAGGCAATCCACTTGCCTTAGCCTCCCAGAGTACTGGGATTACAGGCTGAGCCACAGAGCCCGGCTAATATGCTGCTTTAAACCTTAAACTGAGGTTACTTGGAGAATTGCAAATGCAGGGAGGGGAACTTGTCTTGTCTGCCTAAAGATAAATTCTCCAAAAGGAACTCCATAATCATGAATCTCCCTTCTCATCAACCAGGGAAGGTTAACCCCTATCACCAAAAAAAGGGGGTGGGGGAAGACTACAGGTTCACACCGTGTCCAAACAGACTGTCTCAGGATGTCACCTATTCCCAAGGCCCATTCATTTTTCTCAAAAATCATTTACTATGTGGGCGTGGTGGTATCAGCTACTTGGGGGGCTGAGGTGAGAACATTGCTTGAGCTCGGGAGTTTGGGCCAGCCCAGACACCAAATGAGACCCTGTCAAGATAAAATGAATACACATGTATACACACACACACACACACACACACACACACACACATACACACACACACACACAATTTACTCTCCCTTAAGTTGCCTATATTCCTTCTCTCTCCCCAATGAAGAGGATATATAAGCCTCTAGATCTCACTAGGTTTTGCATATTAACTTTTCCTTCATGTGTTGCCCCTGTACATGTAATAAATTTGTATATTTTTCTCCTACTCTCAGTGTATTTCCATCATTGGGTTCTCAGAAGGTAGAGGGAAAGTGTTCCCTCCCCTACGTTTATCTCTTTTACTAGATGTTAAGTTCATGGAGGACAAGGAACACATGCGTTTTCTATTATTACATTAAAAGACCTTCCCTAAGCACCCTGTCTTTAAACAGCAAAATATAGCCAGGCTCGGTGGCTCAGCCTGTAATCCTGCGTCTTGGGAGGCTGAGGTGAGTGAATTGCCTGAGCCCGCGGGTTCGAGACCCGCCTGGGCAACTTGGCAAGACCACATCTCTACAATAATCAAAAAATTAGCCAGGCGTGGCAGTGTGCGCCTATAGTTCCAGCTACTTGGAAGGCTGAGGCGGAAGGATCGCCGGAACCCAGCAGGTCGAGGCTGCAGTGGCTGGGAGTGGCCACTGCACTCCAGTTTGGGTGACAGAGTGAGACTCCAACTCAAAAAAAACCAAAACAAAATATTTAGGCCAGGCTCAGTGACTCACGCCTGTATCCCAGCACTTTGGGAGGCTGAGGTGAGAGGATTGCCTGAGCCCATGGGTTCAAGCCCAACCTGGGTAACTTGGCGAGACCTCATCTCTACAATAAATCAAAAAATTAGCAGGTCGTGGTGACACATACCTGTAATTCCAGCTACTTGGAAGGCTGAGATGGAAGGATTGCCTGAGCCCAGCAGGTCTAGGCTGTGGTGGCTATGAGTGTGCCACTGCACTCCAGCTTGGGCAACAGAGTGAGACTCCAACTCAAAAAAATAAAAAAGTAGAATATTTAGGCCAGGCGCAGTGACTCAAGCCTGTAATCTCAGCACTTTGGGAGGTGGAGGCGAGAGGTTTGCCTAAGTCTAGAGGTTTGAGACCTGCCTGGGCAATTTGCCAAGACCTTGTCTCTACAATTAATCAAAAAATTAGCCTTGCATGGTGGCTCATGCCTGTAGTTCCAGCTACTTGGAAGGCTGAGGCAGAAGGATCATCTGAGCCCAGCAGGTCAAGACTGCGGTGGCTGTCAATGTGCCACTGCACTCCAACCTGACTTCAACTTAAAAAAAAAAGAATATTTAGAAACCCACATTAGGTTAATGTTCACTTCTGATTTATTAAAGGAACTTCTATTCTGTTATAAGGTATTTATAATTGGTCTTTAAGTTTTTTATTTATTATATTTTTATTGATATGAACTCACTACTAATTTTTTTTCTCTCGCTATTATTGTAATCATATTTGGGACCCCAATCCAAGGTATACTGTCCCTTGGTTTTGTGACTTACATCTGAGTTTTCTTAGATTAGAAGCATTTGATGGTTTGTTTTTCTGATTCTGATGGAATTCATGCCTATTAACAAAATGTAGAATTTATTCTAATAATATTAAGAAGGAAAAAAGCTAGACCCTGTAGTCTTACAACCCATTAGAAACTACTAATTATATTTTGATTTATAATCTAATATTTAAGGATTTTAAAAAGTATAATTGAATTCATAGTATATTTTAAATTTTGAGTTTTGCTTTTTTTTATGTGACAATTTTTTAGTTACTAAAAACTCTCTATTTTATGGATAATTTTAATTTTCTTGGTGCTTCTCTGCATTTCCACAAGTAACATGTATTATTTTCTTTTTTTTTTTTTTTGAGTCGGAGTCTCACTGTCACCCAGACTGGAGTGCAGTGGCATGCTTATGGCCACTGCAGTCTCCACCTGCAGGGCTCAGGCGATCCTTCCGCCTCATCCTTAAAAGTAGCCGGAGCTACAGGGGCGTGCCACCATGCCTGGCTAATTTTTTGATTTATTGTAGAGATGCGGTCTCGCCAAGTTGCCCAGGCTGGTCTCGAACCCTGGGCTCAAGCAATCCTCTTACCTCCACCTCCTGCAGTGTTGGGATTACAGGCTTGAGCCACTTCACCCGGCCAGCAAGTATTATTTTCATAACTGAATGGAAAACAATTAATGATCTGTAAGAATACCTTCTGAATATAAATTTTTTTTTTTTAGTTGGAGTCTCAGTCTGTTGCCCAGGCTGGAGTGTAGTGACATGCTCATGGTCACCTCAGCCTCGACCTGCCCAGTGCCTCAACTAGGCATTTTAAGTCTTTATTTCATGTAATCCTAGAGGCAATCCTTTGAGGTCCTTATTGTTCCTATTTATAGGCAGGAAGCCAGGCTCAAAGAGGCTAAAGTAACCTTCTCCAGGCTACACAGTTAAATGGGAGAGGTGGGATGCAAATCCCAATCTTGGTGATTTTACCACCCCTAAAAGCACTGTGTTTTTATTCAGGTTATCCCTGTTGTACTCAGGTACTTCACATTTCATTTATCTGGGGTATTAGAAAGTATTAAAAAATTGGGAGTAATTGGTAGAATGCTATTTCTTGGAAATCAAAGTAGCTGTATAGAGAAAATTATTTTTTATTTGAAAACAGTTTTCGCCGGGCTCGGTGGCTCAGCCTGTAATCCCGCGCCTTTGGGAGGCTGAGGTGAGTGGATTGCCTGAGCCCGCGGGTTCGAGACCCGCCTGGGCAAACGAGACCTCATCTCTACAATAAATCAAAAAATTAGCCAGGCGTGGTAGCGCGCGCCTGTAGTTCCAGCTACTTGGAAGGCTGAGGCGGAAGGATCGCCGGAGCCCAGCAGGTCGAGGCTGCGGT
>CAUYQG010073960.1:0-28675 GCA_963574415.1 Tarsius wallacei
TCTTGATAAAAACCCTCGAACATCTAGGCATACATGGAACATACCTCAAAATAGTAAAAGCCATCTACAAGAAACCCACCATCAGCATACTCCTAAACAGACAAAAATTGAAACCATTTCCCATGAAAACTGGAACAAGACAAGGATGCCCACTCTCACCCCTCCTGTTCAATATAATATTGGAAGTCCTGGCTAAAGCAATCAGAGAAGAGAAGGCAATCAGGGTATCCAAATAGGAAAAGAGGAAGTCAAGTTATCTCTCCTTGCAGACAACATGATTCTATACCTCAAAAACCTAAGAGAATCTGTCAAAAACCTCCTTGTACTAATAAAGAACAGGAACCTCAATTGACTCTTGATCAAATGGACTTAATTGATGCCTACAGAACACTCCACCCAACAACCACAGAATATACATTCTACTCAACACCACATGGAACGTACTCCAAGATAGACCACATCCTTGGCCATAAATCAAGCATAAACTAATTTCATAAAGTTGAAATTTTGCCATGTACCTTCTCAGACCACAGCGGATAAAAATAGATCTAAACACCAACAAAGTTCCCCCAAAATCCACAAAGACATGAACACTAAACAGCATGATGCTAGGCAACTACTGGGTCACTATGGAAATCAAAACAGAGATTAAAAGATACCTGGAAACAAATGAAAATGAAGAAGCATCTTACCCAAATCTCTGGGATGCCATGAAATCAGTAGTAAGAGGGGAATTCATATCATTACAAACGCACATGAAGAAAATGGAAAAATTACAAGTTAGCAGCCTAACAAGTCACATAAGGAATCTGGAAAAGCAAGACCATCAAAACCGTAACTTTAGCAGAAAAATCCAGATCACCAAAATAAAAGCCCAAATCCGGGACATGGAAGACAAAAAGATTATATAAAAAAAATCAATGAAACAAAAGTCTGGTTCTTTGTAAGGATAAGCAAGACTGATGGTCCCCTAGCTAGACTGACCAAGAAAAAAAGAGAAGAAGCCCAAATAAACACAATCAGAAACACAAAAGATGAAGTCACATCTGACCCTGAAGAAATACAAAAGATTATCAGAGACTACTATGTATACTTACTTGTATGGAAACAAACTTGAAAACCTAAAGGAAATGGAGGACTTTCTGACATCACACAACCTCCCTAGGTTGAAACAAGAAGAAACTGAGACCCTAAATAGACCAATAACAGTCAAGGAAATTGACTATGTCATAAGAAATCTACCTACAAATAAAAGCCCTTGACCAGATGGCTTTCCAGCAGAATTCTACAAAACATACAAGGAGGAACTGATACCAATCCTATTGAAAGTATTCCAGGTGATTGAGAAAAATGGAACTCTCCCGAAATCATTTTACGAAGCTAACATCACATTGATATCCAATCCAGGTAAAGACCCAACAAAGAGAGAGAACTACAAGCCAATATCCTTGATGAACACAGATGTTAAAATTTTCAACAAGATCCTAGCAAGCCAGATACAACAGCACATCTCAAAAATCATCCACCACAACCACGTAGGCTTCATCCCTGGGATACAAGACTAGTTCAACATTCATAAGACCATAAATGTAAATAAATACATCCACAGATCTAAAACCAAAAACCACATGATTATATCACTAGATGCAGAAAAAGGTTTTTATAAAATTCAGCACCCTTTTTTGATAAAAACCCTTGAACATCTAGGCATAGATGGAACATACTTCAAAATAGTAAGAGCCATCTATGAGAAACCCACAGCCAGCATACTGCTAAACAGAGAGAAAATGGAACCATTTTCCCTGAAAACTGGAACAAGACAAGAATGCCCACTCTCACCCCTCCTATTCAACATATTTTTGGAAGTCCTGGCTAGAGCAATCAGAGAAGAGAAGGTGATCGGGGGTATCTAAATAGGAAAAGAGGAAGTCAAGGTATTTCTCTTTGGAGATGACATGATTTCATACCTTGAAAACACAAGAGAATCTGTCAGAAAACTTCTTGCACTTATGAAGGACTTTGGCAAAGTTTCAGGGTATAAAATGAATGTGCAAAAGACAATCGCATTTCTATATGCCGATAATAAACAATCAGAAACCCAAAAGAAAAAGCATGATTTCATTCACAATAGCCACACACAAAAAAATGAAATACGTTGGCATCTCCCTAACCAGAGGTGTGAAAGACCTTTACAATGAAAACTACAAAACACTGCTCAAAGAAATCAAAGATGACACAAACAAGTGGAAAAATATTCCATGCACATGGATTGGAAGAATCAACATTGTTAAGATGTCCATTCTACCTAAGGCAATCTACAGATTTAATGCAATACCCATCAAATTACCAGCAACATTCTTTTCAGACTTAGAAACAACAATACAGAAATTCATATGGAAACATAAATGACCATGAATAGCCAAAACAATCCCCAGCAAAAAAAAAAAAAGCAGGAGGTATCACACTCCCAGACTTTAAACGTTATTATAAAGCTACAATAATCAAAACAGCCTGGTATCGGTACAAGAACAGGCATATAGAGCAATGGAATAGAATTGAGATTCCAGAAACAAAACCTCAATTTCTCAACCAACTCATCTTCAGCAAAGCCTCCACCACCAACCACTGGGGAGAGGAGAACCCTATTCAGTAATGGTGCTGAGAAAACTGACTGACCACATGCAGAAGATTAACACAGGACCCCTACCTATCCCCATACACAAAAATCAACTCTAAATGGATCATAGACCAAAACGTAAAACCTCAAACTATAAGAACCTTAGAAAATACAGGAGACTCTCTTATGAAAGTTGGAAGTGACAACCAATTCCTGATCAAAACCTGAAGTGCCCATGCCATAAGATATAAGATATACAAGTGGGACCTCATCAAACTGACAAGCTTCTGCAAAGCCAAAGACATCATCAAGAGAACAGGGAGACAGCCCAGAGACTGGGAAAAAAACATTTGCCAACTCCATGTCTGACAAAGGCCTAACATCTAAGATCTACAAGGACCTGAAATGTGCTGGAAAAAAAAAACAAAAACAGCCTCATTACAAAGTAGGCAAAAGATATGAATAGACAGTTCTCAAAAGAAGACATATGAGCAGTCAACAGATGCATGAAAAAATGTTTAGCCTCACTAGTCATCAAGGAGATGCAAATTAAAACTACATTGAGATACCACCGAACTCCAGTCAGAATGCCATCATCAATAACTCAAAAAAACAACAGATGTGGCTAAAAGGAAATACTTCTACACTATTGGTTGGAGTGTAAACTAGTACAGCCTCTGTTGAAATCAGTGTGGTGATTCTTAAGAGTTCTAAAAATCGACCCTCCATATGACCCTGCAATCCCCCTACTGGTAATATATCTGGAAGAACTCTAATCACTCTATAAAAAAGATACCTGCACACATATGTTTATCGCAGCATTATTCACAATAGCAAGAACATGGAACCAACTGGGCTGCTCTTCAAAAGAGTACTGGATAAAAAAAATATGGTATATATACACAATGGAATGTTATGCAGTCATAAAAAAGAACAAAATCATGAACTTCGTAGCAACCTGGATGGATTTAGAGTCTATACTCTTGAGCGATCTTCCCAGAAATAAATAACTGAATATCACATGTTCTCACTCATAAGCGGACCTTGAACAACTACTGCAATACTATAAGAAAAGGATTGACAGTAGCGGGAAACTGTGGAAGGGAAGGGGGTCCGGGAGGTGGGATTGAGAGTAGTGGGAAATCTTCCTGGGAAAGGGGGTGCACACCTCATCAAAAAGGGTATCTACACAGTGAATATTTGTTTACATAACCCTGAAATGTACCCCACAATTTTAAAATGAAAATATTTTAAAATAAAAAACTACTCTGCTACATAACCTTCCATATACTTCTATTCTATGAATCACACATGTTCAAATGACTTCCTGTTTACCTCTTAAGATTTCAAATTGTTAAACCATATTGAAGAAAATGATACTAAGCCCTGGAAGTCTAAGGTGTCTAGATGGTCTTTGATAGGATTTTACTCAACACAGTGGTGAGAACAGTATACATACTATTGGTTAGCAGGTGGTTCTGCTGCAGTGGATTGAGGGTAGGTGTACCCCCAAGGCTTTGCTGGCCAGCTAGGGCTGCATGAGCAATTCCGTGTTGAGGTCCAGGAGCAAAAAGAGGAGATTGCATTTTATCCTTATCCCAGGAAGATTCACTTCCACCTGAAAAATATTTATGGGAACATATTTCAATTTGAGAACTTGACATGATGAGGCTTTTTCATTCTTTTTTAGGGCTGTAATCATTAATACTACCTCTTAGAAAGTTACTACTGTTAACTCATTTTTATGGTAGTTTCAAAAACTTTCAAAGTCTGAGGATTTAAATCACTACTAGGGAAACTAAAACATTCTCTCTAATAATATAAGCCCTCTTGGCTTACTGATAGACTCAGGAAACCTGGACTCATAACAAATAACTTTTAAAAGCAATTACATGTTGAGGGTCATTTACTTATTTTCTTATCAGAGCCTGCCCTCAAGAAAGCAAATCTGTAGCCAGGCTCAGTGGCTCAGCCTGTAATTCTGTGCTTTGGGAGGCTGAGGTGTGTGGATTGCCTGAGCCCGCAGGTTCGTGACCCGCCTGGGCAACTTGGCGAGACCTCATCTCTACAATAAATTTTAAAATTAGCTGGGTGTGGTAGCGCCCGCCTGTAGTTCCAGCTGCTTGGAAGGTTGAGGCGGAAAGATCGCTGGAGCCCAGCAGGTCGAGGCTGCGGTGGCCGGGAGTGGCCACTGCACTCCAGTCTGGGCGACAGAGTGAGATTCCAACTCAAAAAACAAAAAACAAACAAACAAAAGAAGCAAATCTGTTTATACATAGCACAGCTTTTGTACAGGGTAAACTGGATAAAAAAGGAAACCATGACTTCCAATTTAAAATTGTACTTACTTTGATCATCCGTGCTAGAGAGTGAAGTAAAGTGTGCATAAGTGCAAACTTTATATCATCATAATCTACAGTGGCATAACTATTTCATCTGGCACTTAGCATACTGTGGTGGTGGAGTAGAATCATTGTTTTAAACCACACAGGAAACAAAAACAGAATTATTTCCAGGACATTCTTTTAAGTAGAATACTTTAAACAGAAGGGTAAAGAGTTGAATTCCACTCACTGTGTAGCAGATAGTCTGATTTTAGAAAATAAAATGGTTTTGCGGGCAGCTCCATCTATTTGCTTGATGTGCTTTATTCATTCAGGAGTCAGTAGTTCTGACCCCATTCCCATGCTGGAATCGTGACATTAGCATCTCCACCTGGCTGACACTATCCCATCTGCTGCCTAAAACTCTGACACTGTTTTGTGTGGGTTTTTGGTCTGAGACCCTGGGGAATTCTGTAAAATATATACTGGTTTAAAAAAGTAGAAAAAAAAATCAATATACTATATTCTCAAAATTCAATATTGTAATTATCCTCACTTATTTGCGTACCCTCCAAGGCTTTCTTTATATGTATACTCATTTTTACATTATAAACACTCTGCCATGTTGCTTTAGGTATAATATTTACAAAGTGTAATGGCAACAAAGTTGTCTACTGAGTTAATATATTATAATTTATTAAACACTGGACCCTAAGTTTGCTTCAAATTTGTCCGTACTATAAACTACATTATGAAAAAAAAATGTATGTGAATTATTTCTTTAGAATCAATTCCCAGAGTGGGATTTCAGGCTGAAAAATGACAAACATATTTGTACTTCTTTTTTCAAATATCACATTTACAAAAGCAGTTTTCAGAGTTTTAGCCTTTTCAGGGAAATATTTTCAGGCCAAATTGGTATCCCCTCTCAAAATCTAAAATTTATTTAAACAGATTGCGTACTAGAATCTCTGAGAGGAATTTTAACTTTTCTACCCACTCATCCACTCTTACCCCAGGTCTCGGAATCTGCTTCCTCTTCAGGACTTTTTCAATCTCCTTTGTGGTCAAAGTTAATCTCTATAGCAAAAGTGGGAGTCTTGACCATTCTCCAAATAGATGAGTTTCAAACAAGGAATTCTCAGATTCATCAGCAGTTTATATAAAGATTGATAGGTACCAAGCCCTGCCTATATAGACAAAGTTTTTCCAACCAAATTGGGAAGAAATAAGTAGTTAATTGTTCAGTTCCTACTATAAGCTATTCAGTTAAAATGCAGAGATACTTAGAAAGTAAAAAAAAAATTGTTTGAATTTGGTAGACTGACTTAATGGACCAGAAACCATTTCCTTAATCATGTTGAGGTTTGGTATGTACACTGGGAATGTGCAACACTCCTATGATTACATCAATTGTTTTCTCTTTTCATCCAGGTGTTTGCTGTTGTACAGTTACTGCCTAAGGTCAGGAAGGCAATATATGGGTTGGTTCATCGACATAATTTAACATTCAAACTTTGAAATTCCAGTTAAAATCAGTAAGACATTGTTATGCTGTAATAAAGAAGGATAGCGGGGGGAGGGGAATATCTTAATAAATGATGAAAATAACCACATGGTAACACTGATAATTCTTTATAGTAACATTGGGCCAATAAACATGATTAATAGCAGAAAATGCAAAAATTTGAAAGATCAATTGCTGAGCAAAAATGGAACCACTCCATCATTTTAGCACTATGTTCAAGATATGAATTATAGAATTGTAATTTATAAAGTGATGACCAAAACACTGACAAAGAAAGATATCTTTAGAAGACATTGTTATACTATATGATATTGATACAGCATTGCACTATCACAGCAGCAACAGCACACTAAAGCTGAGACTATATCAATATTTATTTTAGAACTTGAAAACCTTTTAGTCTAACTCATTATCAAATGTTAGAGTGGGCATTAGACTAATGTTTTATACATTACATATTCCAAATAAACTGGAATAGAAATGTTTTTTGAAATCTCACTAAAGGATTCCAAAGTGTTTTTGTGTGTGCTTTGATGAAAGTTTTGGATGAACTTTTATAAACAACTCTCATCTTTGTTAACTATGTTAATTATAGAATGAAGGCAGTTTTCAGCTGTCCCCACCTTCATCCAGTATGGCTATAAGATACAATCCTGTGTTCTAAAGAGAATGGTATGTGAAGCAAGTAGCCTAGGAGTATGTAATGTTTTTGACATTTGGATTAGAAGTTATTCATTCTCTGGACATATTTTTGTCTTTTGACCTAAAACTCTTACCATTTTTAAGTGTATAAAAATCGACTTCTGACTCAATCCGGAATGTTTGGTGGCCCCAAGTTTTGCACTGCTCTATGCCTCTTTGTTTTTTTCTTAACCACTATGTGGAAGGCTTGGCTATCTACCTTCTTTGTCCTATCTATCTGTCTGTCCATCTATAGCTCTAAATGTATTAGTTAGCTAGAGTTGCCATAACAAAATATCAAAGACAGGGTGAATTAAACAACAGAAATTTATTTATCACAGTTCCAGAGGCCAGAAGTACAAGATCAAGATTTTGGGGCCAGGCATGGTGGCTCAAGCCTGTAATCCCAGCACTTTGGAAGGCTGAGGTGAGGAGAATGCCTGAGCCTATGGGTTCGAGGACAGCTTGGGCAACTTGGCAAGACCTCATCTCTACAATAAATGAGAAAATTAGCTGGGCGTGGTGGCGCAGCACAGCTGTAGTTCCAGCTACTTGGAAGGCTGAGGCAGAAGGATCACCTGAATCCAGCAGGTCGCTGCTGGAGTGCCTGTGAGAGTGCCATTGCACTCCAGTCTGGGTGATGGAGTGAGACTCCAACTTAAAAAAAAAGATTTTGGTAGGTTTGGTTTCTTTTGAGGTCTCTCTCTTGTTTTGCACATGGCTGTCTTTTTCCTTTGTTCTTACGTGGTCTCTCTGTGCAAATTGCCCTTGGTGTCTCTTTTGTGTTTGTTTCCTCTTCTTATTAGGACTCCAATCAAATTGGATTAGGACCGACCCAAGCTCTTGTTTTAATTTAATCACCTCCTTAAAAGTCCTGTCTCCCAGAAGGAGGGTTGCTGGGTCATATGGAGTGCTGATTTTTAGATTTTTTTTTAGGAATCACCACACTGTTTTCCACAGAGGTTATACTAGTTTAAAATCCCACCAACAGTGTAGAAGTGTTCCCTTTTCTACACATCCGTTCCAGCATCTGTTGTTTTTTTATTTATTGATGATGGCCACCCTGACTGGAGTTAGGCGGTATTTCAGGTCGGTTTTAATTTGCATTTCTTTGATGACTAGTGAGGCTGAGCATTTTTTCATGTATCTGTTGGCTGCTCATATGTCTTCTTTTGAGAAGTGTCTATTCATATCTTTGGCCTACTTTTTAATAGGGCTGTTTGTTTTTTTCCTTTTGGCATCTTTGCATTCTGTGTAGATCCTGGATGTTAGACCTTTGTCAGATATACAGTTTGCAAATATTTTCCCCATTCTGTGGGCTGTCTCCTCACTCTTTATGATTTATTTGACTTTGCAGAAGCTTTTCATTTTGATGATATCCCACTTATCTATTTTATCTTTTATGTCAAGAGCATTTGTTTTGATCAGGAATTGGCTGCTTATTCCAATTTCCATAAGGGTGTCTCCTGCGTTTTTTAAGACTTTTATAGTTTGAGGTTTTATGTTTATGTCTTTAATCCATTTAGAGTTGAATTTTGTGTGTGATGATAGGTAGGGGTCCTGTTTCAGTCTTCTGCATGTGGTCAGCCATTTTTCCCAGCACTGTTTACTGAATAGGTTCTTCTCTTTTCGGTGGTTATTGGTGGGAGCTTTGTCAAGGATGAGTTGTCTGAGAAATTGAGGTTTTGCTTCCAGGATCTCTATCCTGTTCCATTGGTCTATATGCCTGTTCTTGTACAAATACAAGGATGTTTCGATGATTGTAGCCTTATAGGAAAGTTTAAAGTCTGGAAGTGTGATTCCTCCCACTTTGTTTCTTTTGCTAAGAATTGTTTTGGCTATTCGTGGTCATTCAAGTTTCCATATGAATTTCTGTATTGTCGTTTCCAGGTCTGAGAAGAATGATGATGGTAATTTAATGAATATTGCATTGAATTTGTAGATTGCCTTTGATAGGATGGGCATCTTAACCATGATGATTCTTCCAATCTATGAGCATGGAACATTTTTCAGTTTATTTGTGTCATCTTTGATTTCTTTGAGCAGTGTTTTGTAGTTGTCATTGTAAAGGTTTTTAACCTCTTTGGTCAGGAAGATACTGAGATATTTCTTTTTTTTTGTGGCTACTGTGAATGGGATTATTTGCTTCTCTGCCTGTTTGTTGTGGATGTATAAGAATATGACTATCTTTTGCACATTTATTTGGTACCCTGAGACTTTGCCAAAGTCCATTATCAGTCAAGGAGGTTTTTGACAGATTCTCTTGGATTTTCCAGGTATAAGGTCATAGTGTCAGTGAAGAAGATAGCTTAACTTCCTCTTTTCCCATCTGGATACACTTGATTTCCTTTTCTTGTCTGATTGCTCTAGCTAGGACTTCCAACACTATGTTGAATAGTAGGGGTGAGAGTGGGCATCCTTGTCTTGTTCTGATTTTCAGGGGAAATGCTTCCAGTTTCTATAGATTTAATAATTGTTAGCTGTGGGTTTATCGTACATGGCTCTTACCTTTTTGCGTTATTTTCCCTCTATGTCTAGATGTTCAAAGGTTTTTTATCAAGAAGGGATGCTAGATTATCATTCTATTTAAAAAAAGACACCCGCACATGCATATTTATTGCAGCACTATTTACAATAGCAAAAACATGGAACCAACTGTGCTGCCCATAGAAAGTTGACTGGATTTTAAAATGTGGTACATATATATACAACGGAATACTACACAGCCATAAAGAAGGATAAAATTTTGGACTTCACAGCAACTTGGATGGATTTAGAGTCTGCAATACTCAATAGTTTATCACATAAACAAAGAACTGAGTACCATATGTACTCACTCATAAGCAGACCCTGATCATTTGTCATAATACTATAAGAAAGGGATTGGCAATAGTGGGAAACTGCCTGGGGGTGGTGCACATAACATCAATAAGGGTATATGATCTCGAACCAGATGAAGTGAGGATCAAAGGGAGATCCAAAGTTTATCTGTAAAATGACCACTTATCTATCTAATCCTGAATTGTATCCTACATCTTTAAAATAAACAAAAATTTTAAAAAGAGTTGCATAAGGTAGTTCCCTTATTCTTGGGTTTGCTTTCCTTGGCTTCAGTTCCCTACAGTCAACTGCAGTCTGAAAATAGTAAATAGCAAGTTCCTGAAATAAACAATGCATATGTTTAAAAAAATAATAAATAAAAAATAAAGGCCCTATCTTCAAATACAGTCACATTCTCAAGTAACTGAAGGTTGAGGTTCAATAAATGAATTTTGGGGGAATATGATTCAGCCCATAGCACTAGAGTATACATCTTTCACTGAGTCAGACCACACTAGCTTTGTGAAGGAATTCCTCCAGTAAAGAGGAAAGAAACTGCAAAGAATTTTGAAGAAGGCATTTCTAAGAGGCCGGCAGAATAGACAGTGGGTTTGCGAAACTAGGGAAACCTCATTCATTATTTACTTCATGAAATTTTGTATTAAGTATAAATCTAATCCAACACAATCCTAAGTCCAAGGGGAACCCTCCAAAAAACAGAATTTATTTATTTAAAAATGTGGAGTTTTTCTTACATGTTTAAACTTTAGTCACCTTCAAAGTACTATCCGTTTGACACAATACACATAGTGAGATGCTTTTTCCACTGCTCAAAACAATTTTTGAACTTGTCAATTTTGATGCCTTTTAGTGTTTCTGTCATGTTTTGTTTCACCTCTTCCATACCAGCAAAACATTTCCCTTTGAGGATTTTTTCATCCAGGGAAACAAACAAAAAAATTAGCTTGGGGTGAGATCAGGTGAATAGGGAGGGTGGAGCATGGGGGTTCTGCCAATTTTGGTCAAAAACTGCTGAACACTCAGCATAGTGTGGGCAGGTGTGCTCCTAAATCACTCATCATGAAATGAGCAAATGAATTAATAGAGTCTCCAAAAAAAATTTACTGAAGCTGAACACAGCCTCTTATAACAACGCTAGCTGGTACACTGATGCTCATGAGTTCCTAGAGCACTTACCTAGTGGGGGATGCCCGTACTACAAGAAATCCACCCTCTAAAAAATAATTCTGTTTTTCTTGGGGCCTTTCCTCTTATATAAAAATAATATAGAAAATGCAGCAAATCCTCAAGAACTGAATACACAATTCAAGCTTTTCCTTATCAACTACTTATCATTATTTTAGCACAATATTTAGCAAAACTAAAGTGATGACAATAAACAGTATAAGACAGTAAACTGTATGATAACAATACATAGTATAAGACAATAAACAGTATGATAATAAACTCTTAATACATTGATACTGTACTAACTATTAAAGTTAGCTAAATAACTACCTTAACCCCAACCTTATCAATGAGGAAGCTAGAAAGAACTATTTTTAAAAATAAACCTATACTTGGTAGAAATATATATTCTTAGTTAGAATCAGTGTAAGAACAATAGAATGATCAAACATGGAGAAATATTAATTTGAAAAAGTATCTGGCAAACTTTCATGGTCTTAGTCAAAAACTTTAAGTATGCAATTTGAAACTTTTCTTTATAATCCATTGTAAAATGTTAGGGTTCCCAGAAGGTTGTTTGTTTTGTTGCTTTTTGTTTGTGGGATAAGTGAGCAAAGGGCAGAGACTCCTTAGTCATGAGGACTTTACAATAGAAACATGGAACTTCAGAGATAGAAAGGATTCTTTTATCCGTTTAGTTAAAAATAACAATTTTAAAAAGAAGCGGGGACAAATATGACTCAAAGCAGTATATTAATGCTTTAATTCACCAAATTTTTACCTAACTAGCATTCCCACTACTCTTATTCTTCCAAAATCTCTATTAGAGGAATGCTTACCATGGTCAGGTTTGTGAAAAGCAATGGCAAAGATCTTTATGCTGTGTTTCAAATGAATTAGCACAAGCCTACAAGCCAAAATGCCAAAGTGTTTCAAATGGATATAAAAGAAACCTAGTTGTAAGGCTCTAAATACAAATTCCAAGCATCATTCTTAACATTGTTGTCAAGAATGAGTGAAGGAAGCTAATAAAACACTAAAATCACAGTGAAGAGTATCAGGATAATTTAATAATCAGTCTTCATCATCTACCCATAAGATACAGTGATCCTCTTTATAAATGCATAAGCTACTATTTCTGCGCGTTTGAATTTCCAGGACTACTAGGTTTAAGTGAGTCACATGCAAGAGTTTTAGATTCTGAAAATGATTTCTCTCTTCTGAACTCAAGTTGGATGAGTCTTTTAAACTTTAAGAGGAACAGTATAGTAACAGTGCAGGGCTTGGATATGAAAAATGTAAATGTTTATAACAAATTGTCCTTACTTTGAACCTTTTGCAGCTAAAATAAAACACATAAGTCAGATTATTTGGAAATATGGATCTAAATTGATCATGTTTCCAGTAATCTTATATATATAAGGCAAAGAGTAAGCAGCCGAATGGGAAGCCATCTATGTAGTATATGACCCTAAATCAAACTTGCTTTCTCAGTCATTGAAAAATTTGTTTAGCTAGAATCCTAGAATACACATTTACCAATGAAACTGAACAGCATGTAAACTTTGGTAGTAGAACAATATTTTAAATCACAATTAAACCATTAAGGAATCCATTGTTTTTTTCTAAATAATAATATAGCATATGTATGTGGAGGGAGGAGTACAAACACATATATAGACATGAATTCAGGGTTTTTAGTACATTCTAAAGTGCTAACACATGAATGGAGAAACTAGGGGTGTGTGTGAAGAGGAACTATAATCTACCACCTTATCATAATATGCTTTTATTTGTTTTTCCTATGTGCATTCACAAAATAGAATCTTAAGCAACTTTCCTGATTGGTCCAGATCAATAGTGCAATGCATGCATTGTATCTGGATTTGAACAAATATTGATGTAAAATAGATAGCAAATATTAATTTCAAAATATGACAAGGTCACTTAACTGGTTTGTCTCCTCTTTTGCTTGGAAATTTTGCCTAGGAACAGCCATATCCTATGGTGATGGTCTAGGAATATCAAGTCTAATCAGAGGTACAATAGTAATTCATTGATGAGCCGCTAGAGCTGCATTCTCCTATACAGGAGCCACTAGTCACATGTGGTTATTTAAATTTAAGATTGAATTAATTAAAATATAATAGCTGGGCTCGGTGGCTCAGCCTGTAATCCCGCGCCTTGGGAGGCTGAGGTGAGTGGATTGCCTGAGCCCGCGGGTTCGAGACCCGCTTGGGCAAGCGAGACCTCATCTCTACAATAAATCAAAAAATTAGCTGGGCGTGGCAGCGCGCGCCTGTAGTTCCAGCTACTTGGAAGGCTGAGGCGGAAGGATCGCCGGAGCCCAGCAGGTCGAGGCTGCGGTGGCCGGGAGCGGCCACTCCACTCCAGTCTGGGTGACAGAGTGAGACTCCAACGCAAAAAAATTAATTAATTAATAATAATAATAATAACAATAATAATAAAATGAAAAATTCACCTCCTCAGTTGCACTAAGCATATTTCTTTTTTTATTATAAAAATATGGGGTACAATTCAGGGTTAGGTATACAAACGTTGATTATGCAGGTGCCCTTTTTGATGAGGTATGCCCTTCCCTCCCCTAGCAGTCTCCCTCAACTGCCAATCCCATCCCCCCTCCCTGACATTTTCCCATTACTGCCAATCCCTTTTCTTATAGTATTATAATAATTGTTCAAGGTCTGCTTTCAAATGCTCAAAAACTACATACAGATAGTAACTACAGTATTGGGAAATACAGACATTGACCATTTCTTTCCTTGCAGAAATTTACATTAGCGAGTGCTATTCTGCAGGATAAGCAGTCACAGGTTAGCTTGTGCAAAACCATTTAAAATGCAGGTATCTACAGCATTTTCAACATATCCAATACTAAACTGACCATCATTCAGTGAAAGAAATATCTTTCTTTATTTCCCATATTTATCAGTGGCATAATTATATTATTTTAACTGAAAATTTTTAATTTCCATATATGTACCAGGTGTTATTTGTAGGTACTGAGAATAAAGAGATAAAAGTCAGAGCCCTTGCCCTCAAATATCTCTCAGTCTAATTAGTATCATTGACCTTTCTTTATCCTTCAATTCCTGCTAAAGTGGCCGAATTCCCTAGAATTTACTTTACCTTGGTTTCTTTTTCATTCCTACTGCTACTGCCTTCATTTAGACTCTCATTAATCTCTCCCATTACTGTCACAAGAGCCTTTTAACTGACTTTTCTACCACTATCCTTTTGTCCTCCAATTGATCCTTGTCATTGTGGCCAACATAAATAATCAAAAACAAAAATAAAGAAGGCAGAGTATAAGAAAAGATGTTTGAAAAGCAGGGAAAAAAACTGAGCAGAGAAGTATCCAGGAAGCAAGAATACCTTGGTTGCATTATCAAAATGTTTACATACAAGAAACACTTCCCAAAAAATTCCAAGAAATGTGCTAAAATTCTCTGAGTGTGGCAGATGGATCAATATTTTCTACAACTGTTCTATCATTATATCTGTATCAGCTTAGTAGCCATTAAACAACAAACAAATTTTTTAAAAAAGAAACAACTCTACACTTTTATCATCATCATCACCCTAAAGGATCAAAAGTGAAGTCCAAAAGTTTCAAAACTTAATAGTGATTAAGTTTGTTTCTGGATTTAATAGGAACTCATTGCTTCAAAGTACACTTAACAAAAAAATAAGTATTCATCATACATCATTCACCATACAATAACTCATACATCTTTCCAAGAATTAGGCTGACATGTTTCACTAAGTAAATGTAAAATTCAAACAAAGCCCCAGTACATTTGTTTCTAAATTAAAATGTTGCAAGATGTAAGTATTCCCTGAGTGCCACTTTAAGGAACAGTGGCGAAAACCTGAACATCACATTATAGAGTTCCAAAGGTTAGTTTGGATGCATAAAGAATTAAGTCACACATAATGAAAGCGTAACACCCTCCTATATGACCTGCTGAGTGTGATGACAGGGTTGGAGAAACTCTTGCAAACTTATTAGTTTGCATTACTTAAAAAAGACTGGTTAAAAGGAATTTTCCTCTAGACAGGAAATAAATGGGGTTTTGCCTTCAATTATTTTGTAATTCCAAATGATAAACTTATCTTAATCACTTTCTTGTGAACCTCACAGATTTTAAAATAATCCTTGTAGTCATCTTGGTATTATGATGTGTTTTCTGGAGCAGATCAAAAACAACAACAACAATAACAAAATACCCTACAATCCTATATAAGCTAATATATGCTGTGGCTAGTACAGAAGATTGTGTGTGTGTGTGTGTGTGTGTGTGTGTGTGTGTGTGTGTGATATGACACCTTTGTGGAAGTTTGAATTTATTTCTTGCTTGTGTAAGTATTACAAGAAGATCCTCAAGAACGAATATAAATTCAAGCCAGTGACAGGAGTTTTTTATCTGAATTTGAGTTCCTTTTTCATTCTTAATAGGATATGGTCTGTCTAAATGACAAATGTATTAACAAGTCACATTGCAGTGAATAATCATATAATACCACCATCTCTATTTCCCCTTTTTGTTGTTTCTGAGATATTAAAAAACTACTGAGAATATATGCTAAAAAATATTTTAAATAGTTAGTTTCTAGAATTCCTAAGCTGTGACATGTGCTTTTGTAAAATATACCTTAAATTGGAGGTCCCCAAAGTGAGATTATACATACCTAGAAAATATAAAAGATGACCTATGAATACAGAGCAAAATATTAGATTTGCAATTTTTATTGTATATGTTAACTAAAAGTAAGTATATTATTTGTCACTAATATTTAAGATATAGATCATCACTTATGCCTTCCCCAGTCAAGTATTAGAAGCAACATGAGGGAAGAGTGGGAGTTCTCAGCTGGGCAAGTGGCTGGCCATTGACAGTCTCAGACTTTCATTTACTATGGCCCCACTATGATATGATCTATGTATGCCCAGTTGAGTGGGTTTGAGAGCTATTATCTATTTTTAACTAAACTAGCTCTTACTAAGTGAACAACACAGCACAACTTCAGATTGAAGAGAACAGCGTAAGCATAGATGAAGAGCAGTAAAATAGAAGTGTTACTTCTACTCATTGTGAGAACCCTGTCACTACCATTAAGGGGTAAAATATTGTAAAAGTCAGCAGAATTGATGTATTAATCACATTGCACTTACTAATAATAACATATTTTTACAAGTCTTATAGCATTAATAAATAAAATGCTAGTTAATATATTGTTTTTAAATCTTGGTTTCTGTTTAATTTCTATCTTGTGTCCATGTGTTAGTATATATATGTAGCTCATAATTCAACTTACATATACTTACTAAAGGAACACTGATGGGATGTATAACCAAAAGGTTTCAGACAATTATCATAAATGAAAAAAAAAATAAAGGGACACATATTTAAATTTCTTTTCACAATCAATCAGAAATTTGCTAAAAATATACTTTCAGAATGTTACATTTTTAAAACCCTCATTTTTCATCTTCTTACTCACCAAATCAACACACTTATCCATAACATAAGTATTTTTTTCTATTATACCATTAATTTAACCATATAAGCTATGCTTTCAAAGCTGTACAAGTCTACATACCTACCCATAACATAAGTACTTTTTCTATTACATTGTTTATTTAACCAAGTAGGCCATGCTTTGGAAGCTAATAAGTTAAACTAAAAAGCAAAGAACAAAACTGGTCACACAGAATGAAACAAAATAATTCAACTTTTCTGTCTCTTTGTCCCTTCAGTGGACATAATAGACATATATTAAGATCATCCAGCCGGGCTTGGTGGCTCAGCCTGTAATCCTGCGCCTTTGGGAGGCTGAGGTGAGTGGATTGCCTGAGCCCGCGGGTTCGAGACCCGCCTGGGCAAATTGGCGAGACCTCATCTCTACAATAAATCAAAAATTAGCCGGATGTGGTAGTGCGCGCCTGTAGTTCCAGCTACTTGGAAGGCTGAGGCGGAAGGATCGCCGGAGCCCAGTAGGTCGAGGCTGCGGTGGCTGGGAGCAGCCACTGCACTCCAGCCTGGGCAACAGAGTGAGACTCCAACTCAAAAAAAAAAGAAAAGAATCAATTTACTTTTGCCTATTTCTCAGTATTCTTCGCTGTATGCTAAAAAATCTGATACATATAGAGAGAGTTAATAGCTAGCCAAAGTTTTTTAAAAATTGTTTTCATTCTTAACAAAATATTTTATAACTTGATTATTTTCAGAAATTATATACCTTTCTTACTCGTTGGAAGTGTATTTTTAAATTAAATAATATTTTTGATAAAGTAACACATGATTATGGCTACAAATTTTAAATACAAAAAAGTGCATTGTTTTAAAACCTAGTATTCTAAATCAAGAAGTCTGGTTGTCTTCCTTCTGAGAATATGAGGTAACTATGTTTTCTCACTTTCTCAAGAGGTAGGCATAGCCATGTTATTTACTTTGTACTTGGTTTGCATCCAGCACCAGAAAATGTTCTTGGCACCATAGTTCACACTCAGTGAATACTTGGTGAGTTAATGATTAATTTCCAAGGGACTGTTTCAGGAAGAATATTTCCCAAGAAGTCTGGTGCTACCAAGTCCAGTCTGTAAAGGAAGGTCTTTATAAGAGCAGATATTTTTAAAAGGGCAAAATCCTCACAGGAGTGAGAAAAAGTCGTTAAATATCAGTTTACATTTGATAAGAGTTTAGCAATATAATACAAAAAAGATATCCAAAACTTTATCCTGTTATTATAGCTCGTTTGTGCTTTAGAAAAAAGAAAAGACATCAAATCAGCCCTTTTAAAAATAGGTACATATTTATATGAGTAGATAGGCATGTTGTTTCTATGAAGAAGTATGTAATTGCTGGTGTTTACTATTCCAGGTCTCTCTGCTTTCCTTGCAAACAATCCCCCAGTCTTTATGGATTTGCCTATTCTGGACATTTCACAGAAATTGAATCACACAATATGTAACCTTTATCCCTGAGTCCTTTTCACTTAGCATAGCATTTCATATTTCTCAATATTGTAGCTTCTTCCTTCTTCCTCAATTTTGACTCTTCATCCATGATCTAGGTTTCTGAAATTTTTTTTTTTTTTTTTTTTTTTTAGTTTGAGTCTCACTCTGTCGCCCAGACTGGAGTGCAGCGGCCGCTCCCGGCCACCGCAGCCTCGACCTGCTGGGCTCCGGCGATCCTTCCGCCTCAGCCTTCCAAGTAGCTGGAACTACAGGCGCGCGCTACCACGCCTGGCTAATTTTTTGATTTACTGTAGAGATGAGGTCTCGCCTGCCCAGGCGGGTCTCGAACCCGCGGTCTCAGTCAATCCACTCACCTCAGCCTCCCAAGGCGCGGGATTACAGGCTGAGCCACGGAGCCCGGCCCCCAATTTGTTATAGCCCTTTGATTTATCTTCCCTTCCATGCCCTAGCATGTGGCTCCTGCCCTCCTTTCAGGGTGGGGATTTCAGCACTGCAGCCTCCCCTGGCTTCTATGTTTGAGAAGAAAGAGATTGCCTGCTCTGGTTCCTGCTCATGCTTCTCCCTCTGCCTCTGCACTTCCCTTAACATCCATAATATGTGTGTGTATGCCTCATATTTGACACCACCTCAATCTCATTTAATCATCTAAGCAATGATCCTTAAGCAATGGACATGTCATATATTTACTTTGATGATGCCAGGACAAAAGACAAGATTAAAATAACAGTAACAAAGCCTGGCTCGGTGGCACAGCCCGTAATCCCATGCTTTGGGAGGCTGAGGTGAGTGGATTGCCTGAGCCCGTGGGTTCAAGACCCGCCTGGGCAACTTGGCCAGACCTCATCACTACAATAAATCCAAAAAAAAAAAAAAAATTATCGGGTTGTGGTAGCACACGCCTGTAGTTCCAGCTACTTGAAAGGCTGAGGTGGAAGGATCGCCGGAGCCCAGCGGGTCGAGGCTGCAGTGGCCAGGAGTGGCCACTGCACTCCAGTTTGGGTGACAGAGTGAGACTCCAACTCAAATAATAATAATAATAATAATAATAATAATAATAACAAATGCAATATAAATCTTAAAAATAAGACATAAATGTGTCTCCTCTGTCAAAGGAGAGAGTCATATTTTGCTTTAAGTTTCTGACTTTGAGGGTTCTCTCTCACCCTTCTTTTCTTTCTCCCTTCCTCATCCTTCATTCTCTTTCTCTGCTCTGATCCTCCATACTCTCTTCTCTACATCCTCAGATCTCTCATTTTCATTCCCAGGAACTGCAGCTTGAAATTCATCATTCCTTCTTTCTTTCTTTCATTCTAGAAGATCTAGCTATTTTGCTAAATCAATTCTCACCATATTCAAAGCCTCGCGTGTTTTTAAACCAAATACATTCGGAGAGTTTCCTCAATAAGAGAGCCCTGAAACTCTAAGATGAATGGGAATATTTCTATAAAATGTGGAAGTAGAACAAAAATTATGCTTGAGAATGACAAAGCAAAGAGAGAAACAGAATGTTATTCTATTTCTATGGAAAATACTGATTAGAAAGCTAGTTATACTGAGTTGGCTAACCATTTCCCTTCCCCCTTGCATAATGTAAAAGAATGAAGTATTGCTTAATTGGTATCAGTTTGGCAAGGCTCCTTACACTGACTCATGAGTTATAGGTATGCTATGCCATGAATATTTCATACCTTAATGTGCATTTTCTACCAACTATGATTTAAGACAGATAATTGCTTGTCAGACCATAGGTGTGAATTATGGTACTAATGTACTGTTAGTAGTACTTGTTCTAGTGGGGGCTTCTATTTATTTATAAAATGGGTACATGTCACACCTTCAAGTAATGTTTATAAATCACCATGTTCTGTTTGCACAAACCTTCTTGTGTTCTGCAGTCTACTTGCTTTATTCATCCATTTTTGTCACTTATTTGCCGATTATGATGCCTGGAAAATTGCATAAGTGATATTTTAATCGCACCCACGATCAGAGCTACAAAGAAGGAAAATGGGAGCATTTGAAGAACATGTTATATAACAGATGGGTCTTACCCAGTCTCCTTGTTTCAACCCTGAAAATACCTCCAAGTCACGTTGGAGGCATAAACAATGGACCAGGCAGGCAGGTGAAACATCTTCCCACTGAGCTTTATAGAATAAAGTAATTTCAAGCTCCATTAAATCATGATTCATCTTTGCTGGGGTATGTACATATTATTCAGACTAAATACATTTGTCTCAAGGAGCTGATATGCTTCAAAAATTGTGTGCACAAGGGCTGGACAGGACATTCCAGTAATTGTGAGGGTTTTAAAGGTGTTGAAAAATGTGCCGGGGGCTAAGAATGATGTAAATCATGATACGTTAACTTTAAGCAAGACTGTGGGCCATTAAAGTATTTAATTATTTAGCTGTTGTAAGACAAAACGTTCCCAGGTCGGACACATTACTTGACTTGACATTCAAAAATTTAATGCTGTGTTTTTATAGAGTGACACCATTTGACAAGGCCGGGATACATGTCATGCAGCCTGGCCCTTGTCTGCCCTAGCTACCTCCATTAATGCACCTATTACTGATATAAAGGGGACACATTTAAATATTTCAAGAAGAAAAGTCTCCTACAGCCTTCACGAAAGACTTTCCAAGGTTGGAGAAGTTCACATCAAGTGCAATCTGACCTCACTTTCTTTCTCTACTTTAGTTTCAGAAAATTACTTCATTTTTAATGCATTTCTTTAAGCCTATCTTTGCTTCTCAGCTAGGTTAGACTTCTCAACACTCTTTATGAAAACAAAGAAGGAGGCGGGGTGTCCTAAGACTTGTCTTTATAAAGCCATAGGGTCTCCTACATTTCACAAATAAAGTTTCTTTTTAAATAACAATCACCATTTTTCAGGCATCTTCTATGTGCTGGGCACCATACCAGGTCCTTTAAAGATATTGTCTCACTTCTCAACTTAATAACAAACTACAGCTAACATTGGTGAAGGATGTATTATGTGCCAGACACAGTCCTATGAAATAAACACAAATCACTTATTTAATCCTCACAATAATCCTATGAGTTATACTATACTTGTTTTAGTTTCTTGTTGCTGCTGTTAAAAATCACTACAACTGGTCAGGCTCGGTGGCTCAACCTTTAATTTCAGCACTTTGGGAGGCCAAGGTGAGTAGATTTCCTGAGCCCACGGGTTCAAGACCAGTCCTTGCAACTTGGTGAGACCTCATTTCTACAATAAGTAAAAAAAATGAGCTGGGCATGGTAGCACAGGCCTGTAGTTCTGGCTAGTTGGAAGGCTGAGGCAGAAGGATCACTGGAGCCCAGCAGGTCGATGCTGGGTAGCCATGAGTGTGCCATTGCACTCTAGCATGGGTGAAGGAGTGAGACTCCAGCCCCCCATAAAAATCACCACAACCATAGAAGCTCATAGGAAAACAAATGTATCACCTTACTGTTGTGTAGGTTACAAGTCCTACACAGCTTTCTCCAGACTGAAGTCAAGGTGCTGACAATCCTGATTTCCTTGATGCTCTGGGGATGAATCAGCTTCAAAGCTCATTTAGGTAGTTGGCAGAATTTAGCTTTTTGAGTCTATGGAACTGAGGTTCCGTTTCTTTGCTAACTGTCTTTTGCTGGTACTGCTGAACTTTTGGAAGACTCCCAAATTCCTTGATTCAGAGAATGGCTGCCTTCTTCAACCTCGTTGGCAAGTCAAGACAAACACACTTGAAAGACCTCTACTTCCTCTTTCCCCTTATCTCAACTCCACCTTCCTTTTCTGCACATCTCTCAGACTTCCAACCAGAAAATGTTCTCTGCTTGTAAGGGCTCATTGATCATACTGGGCTTACCCAGTCTTCTTATTGAAAGAACCATACCCTAATTGCATCTGTAAAGTCCCCTTTGGCATGCTACTGATTCTGGGAATTAGGACGTGGACATCTTTGGTGGCCTGTATTCTGCTCACCACACTACTAGCATCCCAGTTCTGAAAAGGCTGACACTGAGGCTACAAGACAATAGTTTGCCCAAGAATAAAGAGTGTATAAATGATAGCACCAGGGACAATTCAGATCCCTCTCACCTCCTTACATCTATAACTGTAACTTGCAGCCCACACAGTTTATTCAGTGTCACATTTCTTTGTCAAATGCATGTTTTCATTCCTGCAAAATCATTAGTCATCAAACATAGATTAATGGGCAGCCAGAAGAATATACTCAAGTGTTTTGTACTCTGAGAGCACTATTATTCTTAGCCACAGTTTCTATCATTTTGCAACATTTTAATATTTTCTTTTGTAAAGAGTGTTTACCACATTTGTCCATTTTAGACATTTTAAACCAGCTCACAAGAGCTGATGCTACATAAGCATTGCACAAACTTCAGCCTCTGTGAGACCTCACAAGCTACATTTGTTTAAAATATATTTAAAGGCACATGTGTGCTCCTGGTGATTTTAATATTTACAGTATTTAAATACTGCTCTGAAAAAGTAAAAATCTTGGTTACTTGAAACCACTGTGAGAATTGAGTTGTGAATATAGAGAGACAAATGGAGAGGGTAAAACCGCTTAGGTGCAAAATTAGATTCTAAGATCTATTGCATGTGGGACTGTGAGCATGTTACTTAATCTCTTTTTACCTTAGTCTATTCATCTATAAAATAGGTGCAGTAAACAGTACCTAATCCACAGGTCATCATGAAAATTAATTGAAGCTAGACAGATAGTATTAAGAATAATGTCTTGTTTTGCGGCAATATTTAGAATAATGTCTGCCAAGTGGCAGGTCTCATTTGTTTGTATTTTAGGGGGTTTAGGGTTATTTTTATAATATTATTTTTCTCTAACTCTAATAATGACTCTGTATGGTAATTATAAATATAAATATACATAGTGAAGAACTACAGAGGCAATTGTCAAGTTTACTGAAGTTATTCTAATTATTTGCTTCAATAATTAGAGGCCCAATCTGATGATTTTGTGAGTTCTTATTTTGCTGTGTTTGTATATTATCTTTAATTATTAGTTGTCATGTCACGTACCTGTTGTTCATTCCCATTTCCTAATCTGTTGTTACTTATCTCCTGTGGCTCTATATGCCAAATAAGGAAACTCATGGTATTAATGTGCAAAATAACTTCTTTGTGAGGTACTGAGGGGCTCTTGTCTATGCTTAGAACATGCACTTTACATGATTCAATGGAGATTTTTACTGTGCAGCGTTCTTTTTGTAAATTCTGTTTTGTTTGATTTGGACAGGTATTTCCACACCTCAAAAGAGGAAACAGGAGAGGAGAGCTGGGAAGATTTGCTCCTGAAGCTGCCTATGATGTGAAATGAGAACATTTAAATTCATGATGCCTCCAAGGAGTGATTGACCACAATGTTGCTCAAGTAAGCTGACGTCTCACCACACAAACACGTGAGCTTCTTCCTTTTCTGACTTGCTCTGATTCAAATCGGTTGCCATAATTTGGATGGTGTCAAGCAACAATCACCAAGTTGTAGCATGTGCAGAGATCTTATTAACTTCACTGATTTCATTATGTCATGACTGAGTTATTGACATGCATATGAGCTAACTAATTAGTCTGCACCAGAGGCTACAGAGGATTGTAAGTGAAACTATTTCCAGATAGCATCTAACATAGACTAAACTTTGTTTATTTCAAAGGCCCAGTGACTAAAGAATGCCAAAGATTCTTGAATTTAACAGTCTTAGAAGTTTCCTGGTTTACTAATTTGACCTAACTTTAAATTTTCGGAAGGACTCTGAATCAAGATGATAATTAGAAAAAAATATTTAAGTATTTTATTTCAATTATTATGTTTTCAGGTGTAAGTTTTCAATTTTTTTCTAAAGTTTCACTGACATGAAACTATTCTAGCTGCATATTATCTATTTTCTCAAAAATATCCATCATGATTCATAAACCCAATTCATATTTTAAAATGAAAATATTGGCATTACCCATGAGTCGTTTTTCTTGATTGTCTTTGTTTTTCTTTTAATAATGTATATCAGAATTTTCTAGGGGCCTTTATAGTTTTTTAAAATTAAGTGCTGAATATTTATAGTAAAAGGTAAGGCTCTGGGTAATGTCATTTTTTTCCAGAGAGGTTTCATTTTAGCTTTGGCCTGCAGTTAGATTAGGGACAGTAAACTTTCATCCAGTCGTGAATTGTGCTGATTTGAGGCTTCATTTTTGTCTCTCCAAGGTTTTATTTCTGGTTCCCCTGTAACATTAGACCACAGCCATTCAGTGCCCCCAAAAGAAAATCTGGATGATTTGATGAAAATCCAACTTCTTAGTAGGCTCCAATGTTTGGTCATGTAATGGCCACAACCTAAGCTCAGCTTCTCAGCCTCTTATAAGCAGTTTTCTGCTTGTCTTAGCACCCAACAGTGGAAGGTTTAAGAGGTGGCAAATATCTTACAAGCAGATGTTCAGATCCCTGGTCTCTGGGATCATCTTCTGTCAAGTTTGCCTTGTAAGAGCCCAACACCAATTTCTGTCTCTCAGTCTTGTGAGGCTTCTAGAAACTCCACTGAGCTGTCACTTAAGTCTCAACTTTTATTTGGCATTTCAGGACCGTGCTTCCTTGAAGTTACAGTGAGAAAATGCTTCCAGGAAAAGAGTTGAGGTTTCACATCTATGATTTTTTCCTTCTCCAAAAGATCTTTTCTTTCCTTTTTTTCTTTTTTTTTTTGGATTTGGAGTCTCACTCTTTCATCCAGGCTGGAGTACAATTGCATGCTCATGGTCGCTGCAGCCTCGAACTGCTGGGCTCGGGCAATCCTTCTGCCTCACCCTTCCAAGTAGCTGGAACTAAAAGCACGTGCCACCACACCCAGCTAATTTTTTGATTTATTGTAGAGATGAGGTCTCACCAAGTTGCCTAGGCTAGTCTTGAACCTGTGGGCTCAGGCAATCCTCTCACCTTGGCCTCCCAAAGTACTGGGATTATAGGCATGAGCCACCGCACCTGACCCCAAAAGATCTTTTCTAAATCTTGGCTACCTTTGTAACTTTCTGTCACCTTCAAACCTTATTATTATTGTTATTAATATTATTCAGCTTTCCTAGTTATTCCTAGTGGCAGACTTAATTTTCTGCAAACAAATCTATCATACTGAAAAATAAATGTTTTTCTCCTGCAATTGCAATAGATGATTTCTCTCATTCAGTTTCGAACTCATTGACCCTTTTATTGTTATTTTCTTTTTTTGTTGTGTTTTTAAATTTCCCCAATTTAGTTAGACAGATGCATACATCTCCAAGCCTCTCAAAGGTTAATTCTGAACAGTCTCACAATCAGTATTAGGCATGCATCTGAAGAAGTAAAATACACTTTCTCATTCATCTGACTACAATAATTGCATCTGGAACATGTTTATATAGGTTCCTTCAATGAATATATAAAAAGCTAATTTTCACACTGATTTTAATAAAATCAATGAAACCCATCAAGTGTTTTTTTTTTTTCCATTCTCAACAGAAAGTTTTCCTTAACATCTAAGAGCAATATTTCATTGGCATCAAAAGTGATCTTTAAACCAGGGCCTAGTGAAAGGCAGAAAAATTTTACAGTGGTCAACACTAGAATTTTTTCTCAACTGAAACATTTCTGGAGACAGAGAAAATGCCACTTCAGTTTTCCGTATTTTTTCTCTGATAAACTAATGCAGAAATAAGAGCTGCACACCTGCAATATCACGTCTTGTTATGTGTGTCACATTTGAGTCACCTTCTTTGAATATCTGTGCCTAAGACTTCATAAAAGTAGGTTCAAGTGTTGATGATTCATTATCTTCAGTCCATGTTTCCAACATTCAGAGTCCAGGGTCAAAAAAGTCAAACAGAAGCATCAATTATGTTTTCCATTCAGAAACACTATTTGCAGACTACAGTCATAAATGCATTTATGTCCAGTTGGAATACTTATGTTGAAGAGCTTTGGATACAAACAACTGGATTTTAGTACAGAGAATCACCATATGATACACATCAATTCCCCCCATTCTAATTGCCTTTTTAAATGATGTTAATTTATTGTATTTCTACCCCATATCATTTCTTTTCAAGTGGAGAAAATAAAATGTGTTAAAATAATAAAAACTGGAATTGAAATATGAAATAAATAGTAAATATCTGTTTAAGATCTGGATACTTAAACACCTTTTATTATGTAAATAAGCTGAAATTGTCCATGGCTCAGGTTTCAGTCATCACTAAAATTACACCTGGGCATTAATTATTTTAAGAATAGATTTACTGCTCTGGAGCTCCTGAGAAGAGATGTGGGTGCCTCACTCTCTCATTCCAGCACTTTGAAGCATGATTAACCCTTGCTGAAAAGGACAGTGATCCTCCATTGTCACTGGCAGAAATTTTTTAAAAAACACCTTATCAAAATAATAGATGTAAATGGAAATATAAAGGTTCAAATTGGAAAATGACACTAGAAATGGACAGAAAAACTCAACACAGACTGTTTTGATGAAAAAATTACCAAAATGATATATGAGCCAAAATTATTGTTATTATGGTTTGAAACTCTCCAGTACCTTATGGTCTTCTGAAAATAAAAACAAAACAAAATAAAAAAAGCACACTGTTCCACCTCCGGGTCATTTGTGCTTTGTTATGTGCCTGTTTAGGAAGACTGTGGCCACTAGGCCATGTGTTGGAACAGGCCCCATGCCCCATTGTCCTCTTTGAACTTGGGTGCAGAGGAAAAGCATGGGTTCTGCTCCTGGATGGATTCTCAGTCACCAGTTTGCAGCTGATGCAGGGTTTCTGATGTTCCAGGGAGGCTTCATTCAAGCCCCTCCTGCAAAGCAAGAGATGACACAGTTACACCTGAAGGACCCAGTTTGATGTGTCCTTCACACCGGCCTATTTGCTATTAGTGTTACTTCTCTTGGCTCCAAACTTGGAACCTGTGCACGTCTACTGAATGTGCCTATGTTTCCATGGCAACCACACCAGACAATCAGGACAGGGGCATGGGACTCAGGGTCCAGCTGTTTATGAGGATTTTACCTAACTCACTGAAACACGAAAACACAAGAGTCTGAGTGTGCAAAGAATCGATAGATTCCTTTGCTTAAAACAAAAATTGTACAGAAGATTTTTCCTGTTGTCCACAGGAAAATGGGTGTGGCAAATATATGCTCAGCCAATCATAAGACTCATTGCACTAAGTCTGAAGTAGTGTGTATTCACTGTACAAATCAAGTAAGCACGTACATGTTTAATACAAAAGTATGACAGGATCATTGGAAAAGATTCAAGCAACATTAAAATGGATAGTTTAGAAATTTATAGAGGTTTTTTTCCACCATCCTACTCCCCTAAGGTGATTCTTGCTGGCATTTCAGTGCCCACCTTCCTGACCCAAATTAGCAGTTAAAACTAGAAGCCTATGGTGAACAGGTATAGGGCAGGATCATTTGCAAGTGTTCCCACTGAAAACATTGAAGACATTAGCAATTGGTTTTCCTTCAACCTGGAAGGGAAGATTGTTCCCCACTCCTTCACTTCCTTCAAGTCTCTGCTAAAATAGTGTTTCTAGAGAAAGGACTTTCCTGACCATACTTAAATAAAACTGAAACTCCTCCTCCTCAACTTCTGGGTAATTCCCACCCCCACCCCCGCCTTTTTACAGAGCATGCTTATGGCTTGAAAAATTATTACATATTAGTATTATTATTTTATTTTATTTTTTAAAATTTTTTTTGAGTTGAAGTCTCACTCTGTCGCCCAGACTGGAGTGCAGTGGCCGCTCCCGGCCACCGCGGCCTCGACCTGCTGGGCTCCGGCAATCCTTCCGCCTCAGCCTTCCGAGTAGCTGGAACTACAGGCGCGCACTACCACGCCCAGCTGATTTTTTGATTTATTGTAGAGATGAGGTCTCGCTTGCCCAGGCGGGTCTCGAACCCGCCGGCTCAGGCAATCCACTCACCTCGGCCTCCCAAGGCATGGGATTACAGGCTGAGCCACCGAGCCCGGCTTAGAATTCTCTTTCACAACCAATGACTTTTTCCTCTCACCTCCCTAATGCTGCTTAGCCAGCTGCTGGCACCTGTCAGGTGGGTATGGTTGAGTCACAGAGAAGGCCCTTAGTAGTTGAGATGTTATGAAGAGTGGTGAGATGAAAAGAGATTTACAGTGACAGTCAGAAGCCAGTGTTGTTACCCGACTCTGGGCATACTTGTGGACATTCACATCTTTTCTAAGTTATATCTAAAGTTGCTCATATTGGCCAGTCACAGTGGCTAATGCCTATAATCCCAGCACTTTGGGAGGCCAAGGTGAGAGGATTGCCTGAGCCCGTGGGTTCTAGACCAGCCTGGGCAACTTGGCAAGACCTCATCTCTACAGTAAATAAAAAATTAGCTGGGTGTGGTGGTGTGTGCCTGTAGTTTCCAGCTACTTAGAAGGCTGAGGCAGCAGGATCACCTGAGCCAAACAGGTCGAGGCTGCAGTGCCTGTGAGC